>JAMPIV010014327.1:387500-527351 GCA_024509875.1 Oreohelix idahoensis
GGGAATTCTGTACTTTCTGTTCTGAGATGAAGCATCTGGTATTCCGCCCCCTCTATATATGTTTCAAGCTGACATGCACTGATATTATTCTTCACGAGTGTCAGTATTCCACCCTTTTGCCTGTCTTTTCGGTCGGATCAAAAGCACTGGTAGCCTCTGATTTTGAAGGCTGTCTTGGTTGAGGTGGGTTTCTTGCAAGCAGCATACATTTACTTGCTCTTCATTTAAGATATTTTCGAGCTCAAATTTTTTGCTGTAGCCATCTTTTTTACTGTTGACGCCTTCAGCATTCCAGTGCATTATTTTTAATGGCCTTTGCTTTGCTTGGCCAGTAGCTCTATTCTCATGCCTCCTGGCTCCAAGGGGCAACTGAGAAGGACCTCCAGTAGTAAGGGTTGGGCCCTTTTGAGGCGAGGGCCCGGCACTGCACCTGCCTGGGTGTCCGTCACAGGGCGAGTGCCATAACATTTTTTAAATATAAGCATATTTCCATTGCGTGTGTGCGTGGCATCCTGATTGCTGTAGTGCGCCTCATGGCTGGTTGCCTCCGTCTTCAGCATCTTGACTTGCTAGGGCAGACTGTGGTCTTGCTTGAGTGTAGGAGGGCCTGGCCAGTCTTGGTTTTTTGGCCGCTGGTGGCTGTACTTGAGCCCCATCTCCACGTCAAGGAGCTGGCCTTGATGGGGTGATTCCCAGTAGAGGGAATATAATTTATGGAAAGTTTTTTTTCAGAACCAGTGGTCCTAATAATGTCACACTCCCCCTGGTCTCCTGGGTAGTGAGATAGGATGCCAAGCCTTCTCTGATAAGGGCACAAAAATTGGAGGTCCCATGTGCAAGTTATGTATGTTAAAAATCCCTCAGCAGTTGGAAATCATAAAGAGTAGGCCATACAGTCGCTGCCTTGGCAAAATTTAAAAATTAGAAACCTACCCAACATAAAAATATTTATAGTATGTGTGATTCCTATATACACAGATTGGGATTCTCACCGGTGCTATGGAGTTTGTGCACTGTGCTGAGGTCTTCTAATAGGAACACCATGTTTGGAGGTATCCGCAGATATGAAAGAGGCAACAATGTGTTTGCAAAATTGAAGTCTTCCTTGCAAAAAAAAATCATCAGCTGGAGTTGGCTGTCCTGCACACATTTTAAATAACTGTGTGCATAATGCAACTGAAAAAATGGATATAGACATTGAACACATGATTTGTAAAATATACCAATATTTTCATATACACACCATTCGGGACCTAAGACGCATCAAAAGAGGAATGCAGTCAGCGACCCATAGCTGACTGCTTGCATCAGGGTCAGCGAACCAGAGCTGACCAAGACCCTACTCCACCTCCAAGTGGTGGTCCTGGAAACAGGCTGCATCACTGCAGTCTGGCTGAGAGAGTAGGGATCGAAATGGGAAGGCAAACCCGGTCCTAAAAAATGCCGTGCCGAAGTCGGATGTGTTGGGCCGAAAGGCGCAGATATCGCAGCTTTGCTATAAACGGCGTCACAACGCAACCAACGTCTTTTTCAGGACGAACGCAGAAGAAGCAGAAGATATATACACCATTCGTACGGAGGCTCTGAAAGAATATTGTGAATTTGTGAAAATTGAGGAGAAACAGCTGTTGTCCCACAGCAAGACTAGGTGGTTGTCACTATTTCCTGGCATTGGGAGAATGATAGAAATGTATCCTGCTTTGAAATCATTTTTCCTTTCACAGGACAAACTTCCAGCTGCAGTCAAAAGGCTTTTGAAAGTGAGATGACTGAATTATGTCTTCTACAAGTTTATTCTCTAATGCAGTGGTGGCCACGCTAAGGTTGGCCGAGGGCCAGATTATGGTAAAGGGTAACACCAGAGGGCCAGACCTATAAAATCCTTAAAAAATAACGTTCTGAGATTTATTTTTACATATACATATATAATGAACCACGTACAGAAAGCAACGGCAAACTACTGTACTGCACATCTGCCAAGACATGTATACCAGTCTTCGGACTGAAATTACTGTAAGAAAAAATATAATGAATCTGTTATTTTAATTTGTTTTGTAATTTGTAATATGACATGTAATTATTTATTTCAAACATACATTTGTGTGTTATTTCATTGTGAAGAGTGTGGCTTCAATCAACAATAAGAGGCCAGCCAAAACAGGTTGGCGGGCCGGTCAAAACTGGTTGGCGGGCCGAATCCGGCCCGAGGGCCGTAGTTTGGCCACCGCTGCTCTAATGGGTATTTTCCTCACCAAAATAGAAAAAAAAGAATGAGAGTGCAACTCTACTGTAGAAGGTTTAACTATGTTAAAAATGTAACAGATATTTTAAAACTCAGGATGAGTGAAGAGTATGTGCCCATGAAAGTACAGTCTTTGTTTTGAAAAAAAGCAAAAAAGAAGGACTATCATGTGATAAGTTTTTAGAGGAAAATAAAAGTCTCTTTGGCAATGGTATTGAATTCCTTGAGGTATGGGTAAAACCTTTAGAGAGCCTTTTTTTTAATGGAAAGTCAGTGGACAAAGGACAGAAATCGATTCACTGTTGAATATTACAAGTTCAATACAATTATGAGAATGTTTCTTGCACATAGTTCCATGAGTATTTAGTTGGAAATTCAGACTTACTGAGAAAAATAATGTCAAATGAAAAGTACAATGTTAAAGACTGAATATTAAGTGATACCGTACTGAAAAAATAATGCTTGATAGAAAAATTATTAAAACATGCATTTTATGAAGATTTAAAAAAAATTGCTTTATTTCGTTGAAGTATTTCTGTACACTTTATCATGATTCTTTACATAAATGTATTACATTAGTGAAATTAATGTGTCCCCCGTTGTGTCCTCCTTTTCTTAAAAAGTGTCCTCCCTTGTCCTCCTTTTTAGTCAAAAAAAAATCAGAAAATGTTCTCCTTCAAGGAAAATAAATATGGCCACCCTATTTAACATCAATATGCCTGCTAAGGGTCAGAAAAGTTACTTTATGCATTTTTCAGATTGAAATAACTCACAGCTGTTTACCCATGGTTATAGGCCTTTATATAATACATAAAATACAATTTTACAATTAAAAAGTAGTAGAAAACTGATAGCACTGGGTGTAAAAATTGGCTGTTTTTGTTCTTCTCAATGTTTCGGAGTCATAAAATATGGCTGACAAGATATGAGTTGAAAATTCAAAATTAAAAAAAAATCAAAAGTTAAAAAAAAAAAAAACAAATAAGTGCAACAACATGCAAGGAAACAATGATAGCTGTGAAGAGGACACACTAAGGAAATAACTGGTCAATTCTGAAACCCACCGGAAGATCAACCACTAAACAAAAACAAAGGGGTCCTAAGTGCTGTCACAGCCGGGAGTGGAGTTAAAGATGAGCTCTCAACTTCGTTTAAATGCTCCATAGACATACAAAATACGTGGCCTCTGACAGCAAAGTTCAGCTCCTGGCTTTCTTGTGGCGGCCCTGTTTAAACTAATAGGTGAAGGGGCAAACAGCAAGTCCCCGGCGCTCTAAAACCAGCATGCTCCGGGTAGATGAAGCTTGTAAGCCTTAGATAGCAGTTCATCTAGGAGAAGGAAAACTTTGATTTCAAACCACCTGCTGTCTTGCAGGCAGGCTGGGGACAGTCAAGGGCTAAGGAACGTGACCTGACAGAAATGCCCGTTGAAACCGGATGCACTGGGCTACAGGCTTTAACTAAATAGTGCAACCATACATCGCTTCATGAATACATATTCATGTTGACGTCTGAAAGTGAACAAAGAAGAAGAAACATAAATAAAAAAATAAATGAAGAAAGTGAGAACTGGAAATGGAAACATAAAATACGAGGAGAACTACTGAGGACAGGAAGGTCTAGATATGTCTGGTTGAGGTCTAAGATTCGCAGGGAACTGAAAGATCAAGAATCATTCATAAGCATTCGATGAACTGAACTTAAAGATTCTCACAGACATTTTCATTGCTGGGTTGTTAGTGGAAATAACTGAAGTATGATTCACACATCTAGACATTGACAAATCATTTACTTACTTTGTTAATTGTAACAATTTTCTCCTTGCAGACGTAGTTCAGTGGTGACACAGGCTTCTCATGGTCATCAGAAAACACTGAGAACTTGCTATGCTCTGCTGCAGACCTTATTATATCAGGTGTCTGCGGCCTGGACCTTCTGGCTACAACGAACTGCACACGTGCAGGGCAGGAGATGATCATGGAAGCTGCTTGCTCCTGAGTTCCATAAGAAACATCCTGGCCATTTATCTCCAATACTCGGTCATCCATTTTCAATCGTCCATCACAAGCAGCCAGTGAGCCAGGAATCTAATGTGAATGGAACAAGTAAACCAGCATGTAAAAGAATGATACATAATCAACCAATCACATCAAATTTAAGAAGTTACTGCAGTACATATGTTATGCAGTAAATGACAGATTTCGTTAACAGACGTTAGTGTATGAACAGAAAATTTGACTATTTTTAGCATGAAATATGTCAATCAGGAATCACATACTTTGAGTGGGAAAGCCCAAGGCCTAGCTGCTTACAGCTGCTCAGGAAATAGAAAATATATAGTTTTCAGATGACGATGAACAGAAATATGATAAAATGTATCCTGCAAGTGACTTATGTTTATATCTAGTCATTCACCAAGTGCAGAACATATTGACGGAGGATTTGAACTTCCAGACGGAGTTGCTTCTGCTCCATCGTTAACAGCTTCGGCACGAATTTAGCGCCCACTCCTCTGCAAGTTCAAATCCTCTGTCAATATGGATTGTACTGAACCGTGGCTTATCCCCACCTCGTGTGTAAGTTCTCGGATGGTGATGCGACGGTTCTGCGTGACCAAAGTCCGCACTTCGTGAATGACCACGTCGTTTCGGCTTGTTGATGGTCTAAAATAAAAATCCGACGGCTTGTTACTACCACAGCTCGCGCGTACACTAATCGCAGACGACTGACACTGTCTTTGGGAGGGAAAAAATTCGCGCATGCGCAGGAAGGTCTTCTCCACTGTATCCACCAGAGAAACCTCCTGTATATCATTTTGTTTTCCCGGAAAAAAAAAAGGTCGGATACTTTTTGACCAGACCTCGTATACTTTAAAATACTTAACATCAAAGCGCCATTCATCACCATTTCAAGCAACATGCAAATTTCAATAATGTGAAAATAATTAAACATGTCACTGTTTTTAAAAACATAAAGAAGCAAAACCAATAAATATAATTTGACCTCCAAGCCGAAACTTAACATTATATTTAAATAATAGTTTGCATTAACATTTTCCTCATGCATGTCCTTCAAGGCAACTATAACTGAGGTTGTGAATGTCTCCCTTATCAGTTTCATTTCTGCTCCAGTTCTTTTTTTCCATGTGTAGGACAGTTTGTTGCTTCTTCATAAAAATTAAAATAATAAAAAACACTTTTCTATAAGTGGTAAATATATATCATTATATTATCATTATATAGCTGTATACTCAAATCGCACAAGGAGGAAGCTGTATCAAGAACAAAATTGGTGTAATATTACTTGATGAGAAAGACATATCAAACAGATGGGCAGAATACGTAAAAGAACTATTCGAGGACAACAGAGGTAAAAAACCATCACCAGATTCTAATGAAGGCCCAAACATTTTCAGATCAGAAGTAGAGAATGCCATACATATGATACAAAAAGGAAAAGCAGCAGGCATGGATAACATAAAAATTAAAATGATAGAAGCTCTGGAGAGCTTTGGTATAGATACAATCACAGATCTATGCAACAATATATACAATACAGGATATATACCACACGACATGAAGACATCAGTTTTTATAACATTGCCCAAAAAACCAAATGCAACAGAATGTTCAGACTTCAGAACAATCAGCCTGATGAGTCATGCGATTAAGACACTGCTCAAAATCATACAGGAAAGAATAAAAAGTAAGGTAGACAGCAAAATCCAAGAAGAACAGTTTGGTTTTAGATGGAACAGTGGAACAAGAGAGGCAATATTTTGCCTAAGAATATTAGCAGAAAAACATACAGAGGTCCAAAAAAGTATGTACATGTGCTTCATTGACTATAAGAAGGCTTTTGACAGAGTCCATCATGAGAAAATAATTGAATGCCTCGAAGACATAGGTATGGATGGAAAAGATATAAGAATACTCAGTAACCTTTATTGGGAGCAAACTGCCACAGTAAGATCTGGAAGGAATTATTCATCATACATAGACATAAAAAGAGGTGTCAGACAAGGTTGTGTGCTGTCCCCCTGCCTATTTAATTTATACACTGAAAAAATTTTCAAACAGATACAGGAAATACCAGGACTGAACATCAGCGGAAGGTCAATAAACAGACCTTAGATATGCAGATGATACCATGTTGTTAGCTGAAAGCGAACAGGAGTTACAAGAACTAGTGAAGCAAGTGAACAGTATAAGTCATGAATATGGACTCGACATTAATATTGAGAAAACAAAAACTATGATAATTAGCAAAACAGACGATAAACCCACATTAAAGATAAGCGTAAATGGGAAAATCCTGGAACAAGTCAAGAGCTACGTATATCTTGGTCATATAATAACAGAAGATGGTAGATGTGAAACAGAAATCAAGAAGAGAATAGGAATGGCCAAAGCTACATTCAACAACATGAAACATATACTGACATCTAAACAGTTATCTCACAAAGTAAAACTGAGAATCATAAAGTGTTATATATATTCTGCATTTCTGTATGGTGCGGAAACATGGACGATGAATAAGCATTTGGAGGAAAGAATTGAGGCTCTTGAAATGTGGATATATAGAAGAATGGGGCGTATCTCATGGAAAGAGATGAAAACAAATAAGGAGGTCCTAGAAAATCTAGGTAAGAAAAGAGAACTAATGAGGGAGATCAAAGTTCGGCAGCTAAAATACTTTGGCCACATAAAAAGGCATAACACCTTGCAGAAGACCATAACAGAAGGGAGAGTTGAAGGCAAACGTGCAAGGGGAAGACAGCGCTATAAGTGGGAAGATAACATCAAGAGATGGACAGGAAAGAGTCTATCAGAGTGCACCACCAAGACAAGAGACAGAAGACGTTGGAGATCCATTACAGCCAACCTTCGTTGTGGAGATGGCAACTGATGATGATACTCAAATCATCTTAAATAAAAATCTTCCCCTCCCCCCGACTATCAGTGGTCTCCATTTTCCCTTTTGTCCAGCTGTTCTTGAACATGTCATATTTTCATTAAATAAATATTAGACAAACATAAAGGTATGTTTTTCAGGCACTCGTAAGAAATAAAGAAGTAGAACACTAGACAACAGAAAAACAACAGACATGAGTGGCTTACCCAGGACTTGAACCCAGGACCTTCCGTGCGACAACCCCGCCTAGCTATGCAAGTGAATCACACTATCCTCCCTGCCATCTAGGCATCACAAAAAAATGATGCTTCGATGACGGGTCATTAGTGCGACCAGCAACACATAACACCGGAAATTTACCATGGGCAGTCCAGCCTATTAATGATGCAATCACTTCTGTTGTTCCCCTATTATACAGTATAGGTCAGACTACACAAGACAAAGACCTTAATACTGTGTCTAGTAAATGATAATGGATGGGTGTGAAAAAAAATCGGAAAAAGGCGATTCGTCTTACGAGGACAAAAGACAAAGAAAATAGCCAACGTTACGGCCACAAGGCGTTCGTCAGGGAAAGGAAAGAAAGTGAAGGCTAGATAGGACACATAAGAACCTAAATAAATATAAAAATTAAACCTAAGTACTTCCCTGAAGGCATCAAAGTCCTAACACTTTTGTGCCCGCGAACGGACGAGCGTGCCCGGAAAAGGAAATGACTGCCACCACCGGATGTACACAATACATACTAAGAAACTAAAAAACAAAACTGAACAATAAACTACCCAAACGTAATATTAGTGGGGACTGGAAATAGAAGAGGACAGAATGAGTTGGAGATAAATAAATATGAAATAAAAAATCAAGACATATTAAAAACAGTGTATTATATATTCATACATATTATTAGAGGGCGGCAGAAAAATAGAAACATAGGATAAGAGTGGAAAGAGTCTAAATAGTCAAACAACAAGCAAAAGAGACTCACATCTAAGGAAATAAAAAGAACACGTGTGAAATGATTTAGACTTGAGATATGCCTGTAATGTTTGCACTGGTGTTTTGTCTTAAAATGTCACAATACAACTGGTGTTTCTGTGTGGCTGATTTACTGGTGTTAAGAGCTGCCAAATCTAAAGATGGTGTTTCAAAGTATAATGATAAATGAACAAATTATCAAGAAAGGGAGATCATGTGAGTGGTGTTCTGACTGATGGAACAGGTGTTTTGCTGTGCACATTTGAATTATTTAGCCTTAGAGATCTGTTGGCAGTGCTCGGCCGGTGCTAGTCTCACAAATCTAATGGGAGTGTTGGAATAAAGACACTTCAAGCTGATGGTGTTTGGTCTTAGAAAAACAAAAAAAGTGTTTTGTCTTAGAAAAACATTCAAAACTGCTGACTGTGTGATTTCTTGCTCTGACATGATTAGATAAGTGTAAAAAAAAAATAGAAATGTAATATGTGACACCCAGAATGGTAAGACCACTTGCTTCTCAGGGCAAACATACTGGTTCAAAACCAGATCATGTCATGCTGCAGTCTACCCAGCTAGGAAAATGGTCACCTGACTCTGCTCTTGAGTCACGGAAGGCAAAGTTTATCAGGAAGGGAACTGGCCACACCCCACCTCATAAAGCTGAGACCTAGTATTGGTGAAGTCTATAACTCTGCAGCCCCCTATGGTAGTATCTGGATAAGGGGATGCTTTTACCTTTTAATATGAGCCTGCTAATCAGCCTCTTAACAATTTATGACAACCATTGGACCCACAGAATTTAGGCCAAACTATTGATTGTGGGTTTCATTATTTTCAAAATATTCATATTTTACATATACCTGAAGGCAGTGATGATTCAGCTGACATCACTACAGGGAGGTCCCTGTTCTGGAAGTCCCATGGTAATAAGGAAACAGAGGGAGACTAAAAACACATGGAGAAAACAACTGGAGACAATCATAAAATGGATAGGAACATATGGGAAGACCTTAAATGAACAGCACAGGATAGGAGGGCTTGACATGTTTCTTCTTTCTTTCTTAACGTACGCCCGCTATTACTAGAGGCAAAATCTCCGGTTAGTATGTCTAACCTGAGACTGATTTTTACGTGAGTATCCTATTTTCCCTGTACGCTGACAGGTGTCCTCTTGCCATTCAGGCAGATACTGACATGTTTCTATTGAGGACCTGTACTCCACAGGGAGTTGAAGGGTATTGACTGAAGAGAGTTATAGAGAGCTGGGATAAAGGAAAGCATGACGTCCACGGTTTATCAATGCAAGAGTCAATGGCACCAATGGCTTTACACAATAGCACTCTACAATATAAACAAGCATAGTTCACAAGTATCAAATATGATTGGATATGCAGGTGAATTTGGTTACACAGAAAGGAGAAGTCTTAGATGTTTCGATATGTATGTGAATCTGGTTACACAGAAAGGAAAAGTCTTAGATGTTTCGATATGTATGTGAATTAAAGGTAAAGGTAAAGGAACCCGTTACACGCCCATTGAGGCATATTGGGAATATGGTGTTAGGCCCATATTATCTTGACCGTCGGCACACTAGGGGTGATGTGGCCGGCATCACGCCGGCAGCCTTAACCTTCCCAGAGTTGCTCTGGTACCCATTTGGGGCTGGGTCGACCCAGGAGCCGTTTGTGGCCTAAAAAATTCCCGCCTCATCTGGGGAATATGTGAATTAGGTAACACAGAAAGGAGAAGTCTTCAATGTTTTGATGTGTATGTGAATTTGGTAACACAGAAAGGAGAAGTCTTAGATGCTTTGATGTGTATGTAAATCTGGTTACATAGAAAGGAGGTCTTTGATTTGATATGCATGTGAATTAGTTTAACACAGAAAGATGCAGACTTAGATGCTTTGATGGGCTTCTGATCACCAGAGAATGTTCCCCCATCAGACAAGTGTTTTAGCCCTTTTATTTCCTTTACACTCTGAGGTGTGTGTGTGTGTGTGTGTGTGTGTGTGTGGGGGGGGGGGGGAAGCCCAT
Organism: Oreohelix idahoensis; assembly: GCA_024509875.1. Lineage (NCBI taxonomy): Eukaryota > Metazoa > Mollusca > Gastropoda > Stylommatophora > Oreohelicidae > Oreohelix > Oreohelix idahoensis. The sequence continues at coordinate 397,668 of JAMPIV010014327.1, forward strand.
TTTGCTCACAAATACCAAGTATCAGCCTCCCGTTGTCTTTTCCCCACCTTTGCTGGGAATAGAACCTGCTCCAACTCGGCTATGACTTTTAACTTCACTCCTGGTTTTATCCATCCATGCTTCCAGGTTGATTGCAATTGTGAAAGCACCCATTATGTTGTATATAAATTACTGCCCGGCATTCCAAAGCCGTTGCTCCATAGCCAACATAATGCCCTTTCCGCAAGTTTCACCTTGCTTTTTGACTGCCCTTTCACACCCCATAGTAAAAAAAAATATGAGTAAATAAAAGAGTATGCTAACCGTGGCAACGAGGAACATGTCAAACTTCTTACCTTTTGCCGACAAGTTTGATCCCCAATTGTTTCCCCCTCTGCTTGCAAAGTGTTATTTTCAGGATTTCTGTTGTTTAGAAGCGGGGGGAAGGAAAAAAAAGAGAAGTGAAAACTCGTAATCCCAGGGATCGGAAAAGTCAAAGTCATTCATAAGGACAGAAGAAAGAACATAAGGACAAAAGAAAGAACATAAGGACAGAAGAAAGAACATAAGAACAGAAGAAAGAACATAAGGTCAGAAGAAAGAGCGTAAGGACAGAAGAAAGAACATAAGAACAGAAGAAAGAACATAAGGTCAGAAGAAAGAGCGTAAGGACAGAAGAAAGAACATAAGGACAGAAGAAAGAACATAAGGTCAGAAGAAAGAGCGTAAGGACAGAAGAAAGAGCGTAAGGACAGAAGAAAGAACATAAGAACAGAAGAAAGAACATAAGGTCAGAAGAAAGAACATAAGGTCAGAAGAAAGAACATAAGGACAGAAGAAAGAACATAAGGACGTGAAGAAAGAGCGCAAGTACAAAAAAAACACACAACATTATCATCATTCTCTTTTGCACTCCCTACAGAGCATGGGAGCTACCACTACGGCTGGTCCCCTTGCATTAACGCCTGCACCAAAGCATTTTGCATGCTTCTGCAGCAGTGGTTGCCACAGAAATTTGTGTTACATGATGATGTTGCCAGCCTCATATTACTTCTTACAACATGCCCAAGCCAGCAGTAGTCTTAATCTTGCTTTGTCTCCTCTGAGACCCCCCCACCCCACTATAGGGAATTTAGTGCTATGTATTCTTTAATTCTTCTTGCTTTTTTCATGTTCCTATTTCACTGAAAACAAATCATACTGTCATTATTTTCTATTCTTAATTTAATAAAAATCTAAGCACATACTGTTATCAACTTTTATCTTTCTCAACAACATGATCCCCGGTTCCACATATCTACTTTCTCGACTCTCTCAATCTCCATATTCAGTGTGTCATAAATCCAAATCCCTCACCTTTTTGTTTAAAACATGTGGCTTTAATATGTAATAGCATGTGTAAATGAAATACACCATAACGATGACAGAACACTAAAATTATTTATTGATAATTATTATGTTATTAATAATTCAAAATGGTTGTCCATGGGCGTTCATATTTAAATTGAGTCTTAAAAAAATTTCCACAAACTCTTTGACAGACATCTTTGAAACTCCTCAGTTAAATCTTCTAAGGTTTTAGGTTTCCAACCATTTATTTTGTCCTTTAAATATCTTACTTACTTAGTCATTTAATTTCTACCGTGAGGTGTAGAGGTTTGGAAGAGAGAGAGCCATACTATTCTATCGGCTGTCTTCCTCCTGGCCTGGTTCTATTCTAGTCCTCAGTCCTTCAGAGATTGTCTAATGTTGTCCTCCCAGCGGACTCTGGGTCATCCTGCAGGTCTGGATCCCTGGCTCTTAGCCTCCCATACCTTCTGTGGCAGCCGGTCTTCTCCAATTCTGCAGACATGGCCAAACCATCTTAGTTGGGACTGTTCTACTTGGGTCAGCAGGGGTTGGGATTTTAGTACTTGACATACCATCTGGTTGCGGACCATGTCTCTTCTTGTTACTTCAACCACCTTTCTCGGATACCTCATTTCTGAGGTTTGGATCTGACTTTTGTGGGTTGTAGTCATTGCCCATGACTCGCATCCATACGTCAAGACTGGGACATTGGTGGAGCGGTATACAGCCATCTTTGTTTTCTTGCCAACTTCTCTTTTGCTGAGGAATCCTTGATTTATGGCCTGAAGAAGTCTCCTGGCTGCTGCTATTCGGGTAGCCAAATCTTCTTTGATGCCTCCCTTCCAGTCTATGACAGCTCCAAGGTATTTAAAGTGGTTGACCTGCTCCAGGACCTGTTCTCCCAGCTTAATCTGATGCCTTCTTTCCTCTCGTGATATCACCATGGCTTTTGTTTTGGAGCTGCAGATGACCATTCCTCTCATCTCCAGCTCTTCCTTCCTGACTTGCGTCCTTTAAATATCCCAATAATAAATAATCTGCTGGAGTTACATCAGGAGATCTCGCAGGCCATTTGACTGGACCCAGTCTACCTGTCCAACTGTTAAGAAGTTTTTCATGAAGAAAATTTATGGGAATAATAGCATTCATTAAAAAAAGAAAGGTGCAGGAGAGGTAGAGATGATGTCCTTGAAATTTTAGGGTATCATGCAAAAATAAAAAAATGATTAGGATAATCTACTATGCATTTCTTCACACAAAATATTTTGAAAGAGTAAGTGACTTATGTTTCACCCAGTATAATCCCATTACCTTCTTTCTCTATAGGCCTGTTTTCTTCTGCTCTCTCCCTGTAGACAGTGAGACGACACACAGGGAAGAACTGAGCAAGTATAGCCACAGCCTGGGTGTGAGTAGCCTGGGTTAGATCCTCACCATTCACCTGGATAAGCAAGCCACACTTACAGATCAAGCACATGCTATAAAACAACTAATTCTAAATCCGGTACAGTTCTGCATCTTTTTATTCGAACACATGAAAACCGAAATATTCTGAAAATCAAAAGTTTCTTTGGCTGACTATTTCTATTTTTTGAAAATGTTTTGAGGCAACATCTGACAACTGAAAAAAATCCAGTTTCTGAAACAAAGCTGTTCCTGAGTATTTTTGATAAAATGATACAGACGTGTAATAGTCAGACAGTTAAAAAAAAAAACAACAAAAAAAACCGCTTTTCTAGACAAGTAGTCATACTATTTTTTAAAAACCAAAAAAAAGAACGCTTAACTGCTTAAGAAGAATCTCACTCCCCAACTCTGAGATGAGAAAGTAATTAAAAACTTCTTTCCAAGAAAAGCACTGATATCAGATGAAAGTAAGTAAAAGGTAAAGGGTTAAGGATGCCGTTACACGCCCACTGAGGCATTTTGGGAATATGGTGTAAGGCCCATATTTTCCTGACTATCGGCACACTAGGGGTGATGTGGTCAGCCGGCCGCCGTAACCTTCCCAGAGTTGTTCTGGTACCCAACTCATGAGGCTGGGTCGACCCCGGAGCTGATTACGGTCTAAAAAATCCCACCTCAACTGGGGATCGAACCATGGACCACCGAGCTAGGATGCCAGTGCACTAACCACTGCGCTACCATGGCTCCATGAAAGTAGGCGGAGTAACAATTTTTTCCCTCTGGTAACATTTAGATGAACAAGCAACAAACATCTTTCCCAGACAAGCAGGCCAAACGTGACAATTTATGACCAATGTTATGCATCAGTAACATTATTCTATAAAAAGAACTCAAGTAACAGATGGAAAAATAATTTTTTTTTAAAAATACATAAACATCTTATCGAGACATGTAGCACCATCATCTGTAAAACAAACACACAAAAGTAACACATTCCCAAGACAAGCATAGTGTCAAAGGTTAAGATGAAATAATTAACATAAGCAACTGCCTATCCACATATTCATTCATTTATTCATGACCCATCAGCTTCCCTAGGAGCATTGCCCTTCAACAAACTTTTGTCAATTCTTCCTGTCCCGTGCCATCAATCTCTCCATGTCTTCTTCATTCCCTTCATATCTATCTCCAGCTCTCTTCTCCATGTGTTCTTTGGTCTTCCTCTACCTTTCTTACTCTGGGGATTCTAGAACAAGGACTCTGGTAAATACTATCAGCACGTTTCTTCAATGTGTGTCCTATTCATGTCTAGTATCTTCTTCTCATCTCTTGTTCTGCTGAAGACTGTCTGGTTCTTGTCTTCCAACGTCAATCCTTCTATTCTAGGCAAGCCTCCATTTAACTCCTTTGTTATCCCTCAAGATGGCTTGGCCATGTCCGCCGCATGGAAAATGGTCGTATCCCAAAAGATTTTTTTTTTTTTTTTTCTTAACCAGCGGCACTTGGGCTTTCAGTCCTTCGGCCCAATGACATGTCATTGCGAGGCTGGGGAACCTGAGAACTTTCCTTCCAACCCGGTCAGGAGCTTCGCTCCTTCCCATCCACAGAGGGTTTATCACAGGAGCCGTTCAGGTCATTCAGTCAAATTTCCGGCCGCAAACATTTCTTCAAACGCTGACGCCCGGGTTTGAACCATGAACACCTGGTCGCCAGTACAACGCCGAAGCCATTACACTAGCGCGGCTCCCATCCCAAAAGATATCTTCTATGGGACAACTGGCAGGTGGCAATAGAACAGCTGAAGTTCAAAAATGTATGCAAGAGAGAAATGAGGGCACTGGACATAAATCCAGCAAACCTGGGAGGATGAAGCTGCTGATCACATCAAGTGGCGATGCTCTCTATGGCGCCACTTCAGATTGGGCGAAAAGAAGCTCTCCCAGCAAGCATAAGAAAGGAGAAAACGTCGAAAGGAACTCCATGATTTAAAAAAAAACAGCTGAGGACCGACACCTCAGGGGCGCATTCCCATAGTCCGTTATGACTGAAAGGGGGTTATTATATTCCTCAAGAAGTAAAAAGTAGAGGTAATCCCATTGCAGATACTGCCGTAGGGGAATGAAGTGTTACAGATTTCACCATACTCAGTCCAGCATCGAGAGGTGAAGTGACCAGTTCCCTTCCTCGCTGCTTTTTCCTTCACTAACTCAACGAGCAGAGTCAGTACCCATTTACAGCTGAGTAGACTGGAGCGTGAGGGTACCATGATTCGAACTCAGCATCTTTGCTGCAAGAGACCAGCACTCTAACCACTCTGTCAATCGCACACTCCTCCAAGAAGTACAGAATATAAATGTCACCAAAACTGCCATGCCAAATCTCCAGACATTCCCAACCAGTTGCCTCGATCTTTCCTCCATATCACATGACAGCTGTAAACAATAAGCACAGACCTATGGAACAGATGGATGTGGCTCAAGACTGGAGAAAGAAGGTGAAGATGAATGGAGACACCCCTCAGGAAACAACCAGCCAGTTTAATATTAACTAGACAAGCCTTTGACTGGGACCAAGGGAAAAGCAGATAGTGTGGCCAAAAGAGAGCCTGGAATTAAATGGTGGAGGAGGAGCCGCGCTGGTGTAATGGTTACCACACTGCGCTGGCGATCGGGTGATACAGGTTCATGCCCGGGCGAGGACATTTGAACGAGTGTCGTCGACCGGGACTTGGACTGGATTAATTCGAGCCCTGGAGAAGACATTTGAAGTAGTGTAGTCGACCAGTGACTAGCGGCTCCTGAGCTGACACAGCTCTAATGGGTCCCCTCCGAAGGCGGCGAGTATCTGCCTGAATGGCGAGTGGACACCTTTCAGTGTACAGGGAAAAAAGGGATACTCACGTAAAAATCAGTCTCAGGTTAGATATACTAACCGGAGATTCTCGCCTCGAGTAATAGCGGGCGTGCGTTTAAAAAAAAAATGGTGGAGGGAAGGCAGGGTTAATGAGTTCTTGTTCATTAATTTTCCTTTTCACTCCCTATGGGGCATCGAGCCACAATGGCAGCTGGCCATATTGCAGGAAACCTGCAGAAAGCTTTCATATGCTCTTGCAATGGTGTTTTCTGTTGCAATGTTTTTACAAAATGAGGCTGCCAGCCCAATGCACAACCTCATTTTAGTTGCCTCGTTCGCAGGGCCTGATTAAGGCCAACTGATGCCCTAAGCACTGCCGGCGTTTCCATTGCTTAACTGACAAGACATTAAGACTCAATAAATGCTGAAGAGACTGAACATTCAACTTTCTTCCTGGCCAGACTCCACCGAAATTCATGCAGAAAAACGTTGATAAGACAGGCAAACATACTGAACTCTAGGCACTATGTCTGACACTTTCAGTCACTCACCATACCAAAGAAAACCTTTTTTTGTTGTTTAACAATTCAGATTAAAGTCGAACACGGCAGATATTGAAAATTTTCAAAAAATTCGACTAAAGACGACTGTGGTTGTGAAAGAGATGAGAGTTAAGAGCATGATAGCTAGAGGGAAAATTCTGTGGTGCCCCCCTTCCCTTGGTGCCGTAAGAACGTGCTTATTTTGCTTAATGGTTAATCTAGCACTGCTTGTTCGCTACGCTAAGGATGCAGAAATTCTATCTTTGTTTCAAATGACATCTCCAGGACCTATTTCTTCCTTATCCATGGCCAATGCACCTTTTATGGGTGCTCTTGAAGCTAGTCTGTCAGCTCTTTCATTTCCAGCAAGAGTACATAACTGCAACAGCTGCAGCGCCATGCCTAGTTCTGGGGAATATCTGAGGAGGCAGAAAGCACAACAGGAACACTGCTCCTTCAAGCATATTGTAAGAGGTTGTGCCCAGGGTTGGTAACCTCATCATGTAAAACAAATTGATACAGAAACCACTCCTGCAAGTGTACATAACTGCTTTGGTGCAAGTTTCCTACAAAGGGACCAGCTGTAGTGGTGGCTTGATGCTCTACAAAAAATGAATAAGGGGGATGATGATGAACTAACAGCATAGCTTGACTGCTTGCATCAGGGTCAGCGAACCAGAGCTGACCAAGACCTTACTCCAACTCCAAGTGGTGTTCCTGGAAACAGGCTGCACCACTGTTGTCTGGCTGAGAGAGTAGGGATTGAAGAAGGAAGGCAAACCCGGTGCCAAAAAATGCTGTGCTGAAGTTGGATGTATTGGTCGAAAGGTGCAAATATCGCAGCTTCGCTGTAAACGGACACAAAGCAACCAACGTCCTTTTCAGGACGAACGAGGAAGAAGATGAACTAACAGCGGTGGTCCCATGTTCTACCTGGAACAAATATGAATAATCGTGATGAATCTGCATAAAATACTCCACTATATTTTTTTCATTTTCATAGATCGACTGCTTCATGGTCACTGGGTTACCACCCAAATATAGTCTCTGAAAATGTTACACATAGACAGGCAGATGAAATGGAAGGAAGGCAGGCAGGGAGAGAGGGAGGAGGGTAGATAGTTAGTAGGAAGGTATACAGGTAGGTAGGAAGGAAGGACCAATTATGAAGTAATTTTAAGATGAAAGGCAAAATGAAGTCTACCCACTTAGAAAAGTGACCATCCAAATTTAGTCGTTAATGGGAACACAACACAGGCATACAGAAGAGAAGATCCTGGATGGTATAACAATGAAAATACAAAAACAAAGTGATACAGATGTTGGAATATTTCAAAGATCAACAGATACAGAATGTAGAAGAGCACAACATCTAGACTATAACATAACGTAATGTATGGTGATGACATAATATGTGCTGTAATAAAGACAGATGACAGACTGCTACCTCCAGAATCTGGTCTCCTGCCATCAGACGGCTATCATGGGACACAGCCCCTTCAGCAAACACTTCTTGAATCACAGTGCACACCTGGTGATTTTTAAAATAAAAATGAAACCAATTATCAACACTTTGTGACAGTATCACATCACTAATTCTTCACATACCCCTTCTAATTGCTAGGGGCCTCTATGGAGTCATTGCTTAATTCTTCACAAAAGAGGTTGGCAGATTCCAGAATTAACGTGCTCAGCCAAAGCAGCATTGTTTCGCTTATCTGAATATCTTGTGAAGACTTCCTTTGTAATAGAAGTGTCATTACCCTTCTATCTACATCTCTGCCAAGAGTAATCTTGTGCGAAGGTAGAGACCTTTGAAGGCCCATAGTAAATACTCTTGAGTTTCGGTCACTATTGGACCACTACTGCAAAGCAGGGGAGGCAATACCATCACATCATATAATACAATAAACTTTCTATGCAGGCAGGATGGGATAAGCCATGGGCTAAGGAAGGCAAACTTGACTAAAAATGCTTCTAGAAATCAGATGCACTGGGCCATTAGCACATAAACCCACGCCATCACTGTCTTTGGTCATAGTAAGATGCATTACTTTTTTTTTTTTTTTTTTTTACAATAAACCTACCCTACACCACAACTTACTGTAGTCCTTCTCATTTTCAAGTAACATGCCTAATGAAACAGTGCCATGTATCATGCCTTATAAATTATGTCGTTTCTGCATGAACAAAGCTGATTGGTGCTCATTATCTGCATGAACAAAGCTGAATGGTGCTCATTATCTGCATGAACAAAGCTGATTGGTGCTCATTATCTGCATGAACAAAGCTGATTGGTGCTCATTCCATGGGAGCTCCATGCTTCATAAGGAGCACAAATGAAGAAGAAAAGATTAATAAAACATATGAAATAATAGTTCTTCAGTTCAGTAACAAATCAACATCCTACCAGTGGAGTGTCACACCCTCCCACCACACTAATGCCTAGATTTTCTCCCTCTCTTCTTTGGACCTCGATGGTGGATACTTCTCCCTCTGTCACTGGATTTTTACCTGAAACCATTCAACAAACAAACATGAACAACTTTGTGAAGAGGGGCTTCTTGGCTGTGGCATGCAACATTATTGTAAATTAGACCCATACAAAATCTTTCTTTAAGATAATTAACCCAAATAATAAATCTGACAAGTAAGTACATTACGAGGGTTGGATTGACAAGAGTGGTTAAAGCACTGGTATCTCACGGCAAAGGTGCCGGGTTCAATTCACAATATCGATACTCTCCAGTCTACCCAGATGTAAATGAGTACTTGACTTTACTCTTGAGTTAGGAAAGGAAAAGGAAGCGAGGAAGGGAACTGATCCCCCCATCCCCCCCCCACCTACTCGATGCTGGACCTAGTTTAGTGAAGTCTTTAACACTTCATTCCACATGGCAGTATCTGTTATGGGATTACCTTTAAGTACATTATACACATGCAACCACATGCCTTATTTAGATGCATCTTAAAAATAACGATTTTTTTTTTTTCGTACGCCCGCTAATACTTGAGGCGAAATCTCAGGTTATTATTAATGTTTAACCTGACATTGATTTTACGTAAGTATCCCTTTTTTTCTTGTACAGAGACAGGTGTCCCTCGCCATTCAGGCAGATACTCGCCGATTTCGGAGGTACCCATTAGAGCTGGGTCGGCTCAGGAGCCGCCAATCCCTGGTCGACGACACTCCTTCAAATGTTCTCGCCAGGTCTCGAGTTAATCCAGTCCAAATCCCGGTCGACGAAAAATCCTCAAATGCTGTCGCCCGGGTTTGATCCTGGATCACCCGGTCGCCAGAGCGGTGTGGTAACCACTACGCTAGCGCGGCTCCAAAAAATAATGATGACATTCTTTGTTTATTCACTCCATTCATTTACTTCAGCTCTAGGCCCGTCTGCTTGAGTGGCTTAAAATTAACGTTATAATTTTAGCAGATCATCGTGGGGAAGAATGCTGCAGTGTTGTTCCCAGTCCTGAATGTGATCTGTGATATTATTCAAGCCGTTCAACATTGTCATGGCATGTTTTCACGGCCATTTTGATTTGTATGCTTGGTCAGAAACCAAGCTGTTTTTCCTGAACTGTGAACAAAACTCGATATGCTTGAGTTACTGTTTCAATGGTGATGTCATGTGATGTCACGTGAGGGGGTTGATTTTTGGGAAGCCATTAAGGACTTGTCATAGCAGCCATCGAGTACAGACATGCTGTGGGAAGTCAGCACGCCGATACCGTATTTTCAGCCAAATGGCGGGGCAGTGATTATTTGCCATTATTTTGATAGTCCTGGTATATTTTGTGATGTAGAACTATTTTGCTCTCCTATTTTGACACCAGTGTTTGCTGTAGTATATGATGTTATACTGTGGCTGGCCTCTTCACACACTATGCTGAGTAACTGTCAGACTTGACCGTGAGGTTTATTTGATAGTTTATAGCTATCTTATTATTTGTACTGGTAGCATGCGAGTATTTTGTATCTCACTACGACAATATCTGGCCATGTTATTATCATGTTAATAAAAGGGATAGTTGCTAGCTAAGTCTTCCCTTTTTCATGTGTCACCACTGCTCCTGTGGCCCTCTAGCTGTATACGAGCCCACTGTTCCTGTCCAGAGTAAGTCCAGTAAGTACTTACTTACTTACTTAGTAGTTCCCCTTCTACCGTGAGGTGTAGAGGTTTGGAAGAGAGAGCACCAGACTATCCTATCGGCTGTCTTCCTCCTGGCCTGGTTCCATTCTAGTCCTCAGTCCTTCAAAGATTGTCTAATGTTGTCCTCCCAGCGGACTCTGGGTCATCCTTGGGGTCTGGATCCCTGGCTCTTTGTTTCCCATGCTTAGCCAGTAAGTACTGTGTATGTGTATTATTAGTGTTATACCTTTACCAGTATGTCGACAAATATAAAGAGGATAGTGAAGAAAAATGTATGTTACATGACAGCAAAACTGATAAATTTGAGCAGAAGAAAAGTTAATTTGAAAAAATTATGAAGCTACCACAAAAACTTGAAAAAATGATTTATCTCAATAATGTCTTCTTTTTTATGGCTACTGATATGTCTAAATTGCAGTTCAAAGTACTTGTTTTAGTTTGAATTGAAATGAAATCATGTGTGATTTATGAGCAATTTTTGTTCAACTGAACCAGACTTAAGTCTGGTAAATTTTCATTTCAAAGTTTGTAAGTATTCAAGAAAATAAATGAATTTCTATTTTTATTACATTTAAATGGACATATAGATGGACAGGCAGAGAGATAGACAGAAAGAAAAACAAACAGAAATAACTACAGAAAAATAAACTAGCAGCTGCATAGATATAGACAAGCACAGAGACAGAAAGACAGATTGGTAAAAAAAGACAGACAGGCAAACAGATAGAAAGAAAGATACATGAATAGATAGTTGGACATACAGACATATACTACTCGTCAAAAGTCAAGGGCCACTTAGAAAAACCTTGGTTGAAACCATAAAACAAATCTGATATAAATGTAATTGGTATCAGTCAAAACGGCATTTATTGAATACCAAATTGACATGTCACGTAAAGAAATGGAAACACACATTCAAACGCAATGAAGCTGTGAAGTGTGTCACCCACCTTTTCAAAAGTCACACAATAGATATTGGACAAATAGACATTTCAAAATCGGGTATGACCACCGTTTGCAGCAAGGCATTCAAGACAGCGTAGACGCATCGAGTCCACAAGGGTCTGAAGAGTATCCTGAGGAACAGCTTGCCATTCCTGAAGCAGAAATGCAGTCAGCTGTGCAACATCCATTGGCATGGGGTGATTTGTTGACAATCTTCGACCAAGGACATCCCAAAAGGTGCTCAATCTGAGAAAGGTCAGGTGAATGAGCTGGCCACGCCATCCTGATGATCTCATGTTGATGAATAAACTCATTCACCACACGAGCTCGATGGGGTCGAGCGTTATCATCTTGGAGGATGGCATTACCACCTATGGCCTCCAGAGCAGGCTGAACAATTGGTCTCAAGATTTCGTTCTGGTATCTTGGGCCGGTCAAGTTGCCTTGGATGATGTAGAGTGGGGTCCTGCCGTGTCTGTAGAAGCCTCCCCAGACATGACAGAACCCCTACCATAACGATCCACCTCTCGAATTGTGTCATCAGTAAATCGCTCTCCTGGTCGTCTCCAAACTCAAATCCTGAGATCATTGAATGACACAGTGAAGCGAGATTCATCAGTGAAGAGAACTTGACTCCATTGTTGCCTTGTCCATCGGATGTGCTCGCGACACCAAGCAACATGGGCTCTGCGATGAGCAGGAGTAAGAGGGATTCTGACTGCAGGACGTCGAGCAGCCAGTCCAAATTCATGTAAACGTCTGCGAATGGTGCTTTGACTGACATTAACGTTTACAGTTTGTCTCAGCTGACATCTTAGAGTGGAACAAGTCACTGTTCGATGGCGCAAGGCTGACAACAAGAGGTACGGGTCATCATGTCTATTGGTGCATCTAGGGCGACCTGACCAGTGGCGATCCTCCACACTTCCTGTGGCCTGAAATCTCTCAAAAATTCTTTGGATAGTAGAGTGTGACATTGCAAGCCATCTAGCAACCTCACGGACAGATAAACCACTTTCAACCCACGCTATAGCCCTCATTCTTTGTAAGGTGTCAAGACTTCTCGGTGGCATGGTTTTTGCAAGTGATGAAACTACCCTAAGTCTGCTGATTGTAAAACAAATTAAGAGTGAACTCTGTTCACGAAAAGTCGCCATTGCACGTTGAATGTCAATCAGCACGATTACTTCACCTGTTTGGTTGTACGGAAGTTTGAAAAAACAGATTAAAAATGAGAATTTATGGTCAGCAAACCAAATTGCACGTGATCACCATGGTTGTCGGTGAGTTGTTTTTATGCTTAACGTGCATAGAGGACTGTCAGAGGAAGATATTGCACCCATTTTTACTAAAAACTTCCTTCATTTAATAATTCTTTGCGCTTATACAAAAGTGTATTGACTTTTGATGAGTAGTATATAATAAACAGAGGCACAGACACATAATAACTATATAGACAAACAAACAGTCTCACAGAGACAGACAGACAGGTAGGTAGATAGAAAGACAAACACATAACCAGATACCAGCATTCTGATCCCTGTATGGACACTCCCAAAGATGAGACTGTAAAGCACTTCGAGGTCCCTGAAATGAACACCCTAGGCTGGCTTTTATACAACCTCATATTAGTCACCTTGTACGACTTGTCTCAGGCAGCGCAGTCATATTCTTTCTCTGACTTATAAGAGACCCCCAGGAACTACACGGGGCCCATTTGGGTATTTTCCTTCTTCTTGGATCCTTAGCCCCTCAGTGACAAAGCAGTCAGTGGCCATATATATATATATATATATATATATATATATATATATATATATATATATATATATATATATATATATATATATATATATATATATATATATATATATATATATATATCATCATCATCATGTGACGTATTCTTTCCAGAACGTTGTCTCCATTACAGCTGCTCTGAACGCATCACGATTCTGGGCAAGTTGACCTGCATCAGCCAAAGACAAGTTCAGACTCTCTGTGGGACCCAAAGATGCAGCAATAGAGAATGCAGTCAGCGACCCATAGCTTGACTGCTTGCGTCAGGGTCAGCGAACCAGAGCTGACCAAGACCCTACTCCACCTCCATGTGGTGGTCCTCGAAACAGGCTGCATCACTGCAGTCTGGCTGAGAGAGTAGGGATCGCAGAGGGAAGGCAAACCCGGTCCCAAAAAATGCCGTGCTGAAGTCGGATGTGTCGACCGAAAGGTGCAGATATCACAGCTCCGGCGTAAACAGACACAACGCAACCAACATCCTTTTCAGGACGAACGAGGAAGAAGAAGAAGACTCTCTGTGATGTCCTGGGCCCACCATCGTCTAGGTCGACCCATTCCCCTTTTTTCAGAAACCTTGCCTTCCATCACTATTTTGTACAGACTATTATGTCTTTTTATATGACCGAAAAATTTCAGCTTCCTTATTGCGATGGTATTTAGGAGCCAATTTTCCTCTACGTTTAGTGAGTGCAGTACTTCTCTGTTGGTCTTTTTTTCTGTCCAGGATATTCTCAACATCCTTCTGTAGCATTTCATTTAGAATGATGTAACCTTTTTTGCAATTGTTTTATTGAGTGTCCAAGTCTCGCAGCCGTATGTTGCTACTGGGAATTTACATGCTCTGATCAGTTGTAACTTTGTTTCTTTGCTTGTGCCTTGCCATAGGTTTTTCATCTGTATTAGCTTATGTGAAGCAATTGCAAGTCTTCTTTTAATTTCTACTGCACAGTCGCCAGAGCTGTTGATGATTGATCCTATTATTATTCATTATTTATATATATATAAACAAATAAAACGGTATTGAATCAGTTTTACAAATTAACGGCTCACAGGAAACAAGGACGTTTCGGGTTTCACCCTTCGTCAGCCACAATTACAAACAGGCAACAAGGACAAGAAATATAGATTATAGACTGATAGCATAATATGAAAAATATGAGAGCTGTGTACTTTCTGTGCTTCTCTTTGGTGCGGAATGCTGGAGAGTAACAAAGAAGGAAATGTTGAAATTGTCCTCTTTCCACACAATCTGCCTAAGAAATATTATCCAAATCTTTTGGCCAAATACCATCACTAACCAAGAACTGCTTACTCTGAGCAACTAAGAGGACATGCACACCATCAGCTGGAGTTGGGTTGGCCATGTTTTCAGAAGAGAATCCGATGCCATCACAAGAACAGCTATGCTATGGACCTTTTCCATTTCATTTCAACTTCATTGGATCTTTGTAGTCCAACTAAAAACATACATACCTATCAGTCAGTGACCATCTCAATGTCTAACGTACCTATCAGTAAGTGATCTTCTCTATGTCTAATACACTTATCAGCAACAAACTGTCCCCATCTGCTTGGTCGGTGGCCACCCTTCGTGCCGTGCCCCAATGCTGGTTCATGCTTTGCATCTCGGCCTCCACAGTTATCCAGCAGATTGTCTTTGGTCTGCCTCTCTTTCACCTTCCTTCTGTCGTCCATAGTATAGCAGTTTTTGTGATGGTGTTGGGGGGGTCTCTTCCGATGGCATGGCCAACCCAGTTCCAGCGAAATCCTGCAATCATGGTGTGCACATCTTGCTGACTGCACCATATAATGAGCATTTGGTTTCAACCAAAAAACTTGGACATGATAAGACCTAAAATGGTTTTGCAGAAGAATTGTAAGAATACCGTGGACAGCTAAACACAGTAAAGAGGATGTCCCGAAAGAAGTCAGTGCATAAAGGAAGCTTATAACTCACAATTAGAAGGACATTTAGAAGGAAACAATCCACTTTCTTTGGTCAAAAAAACAAAACAAAAGACAAAACAAGTAAGATTGGAGGACGTTACAGACAGAATAAACTGGACAGTCTGACATCATGACATGGAAAGAAGTTAACAACTATTGATAAACAGTACTGGAGACCAGAAGTTGTGAAGAAGCATGATCACCTACACCAGGGGTTCTCAACCTTCTTTTGCTCATGGCCCACCTGAGCCTTATTTACCTTTGTGGCCCAAGTCATAGTCGCTGTTTGCTGGAAAAAGGGTAATTTATCATCTTACTGTGGCCTCCTAGAAATATGGGGAGCCATATGGTCCACACTGAGAACAACTGACCTACACTATGAGGCATGGTACGAGAAGAAGAAGAATGGGACTGGACCAACCTGCATGGAAGGGGCTTGTTTCATAAAAATTATGAGGCTTGATGCCAAGAAAAAGGTAACTTGATGGAGTTGCTAACTGTTAATTCTCTCCACCTTATTCATGATACCAGTGATTCTCCCTATGAATGTTAACTGCAAGTGTAGTTGAGAAGAAATGAAGTGAGAAATCTAATGAGAAAGTAGTAATAGAGAGAAAAATAAGAAGCGAGGAAAGAATGTTAAAAATGTGATACATTAATGAACAGCAGTTCTAGTTAAATAACAGTTGCTGCAGTAAAGAAATTATGTCCCCTCCCTCACCTTTCCCTATAGGAAAAAAAAAAAAAAGCTTTTCCAACTGTTGCATTTCATGTCTGGACGGTTAATATAAAATCAATAACTGGCTGTCCTATTTGCTGTCTGGACTATTAATATGAAATCAATAAAGTGACATCTGTCATGGGCATTTGGTTCAAAACAAGAGACAAATATAACAGTTAGAGCATTGTTCTAGCTAAGCTTTGAACAAGATACAAAGAAACTGTCCCCTACTTTTACCTATAATAATAAAAATAATGATAATTGTAACTATTATTAGGAGCGTGTAACCGGTCAAAACATGATATAACCGGTCAAAACTGTTGTGCTCTTTCTGCTGTATGTCATGACGATGGCACTAATTCTCCTGTGGTGGTCATTTCATTCCTTGTCCATTCCATTTCAACTTCATTGGATCTTTGTAGTCCAACTAAAAACATACATACCTATCAGTCAGTGACCATCTCAATGTCTAAAGTACCTATCAGTCTGTGATCTTCTCTATGTCTAATATACTTATCAGTCTGTGATCTTCTCTATGTCTAATATACCTATCAGTCTGTGACATTCTCTATGTCTATTATATCTATCAGTCAGTCATCCTAGCCATATCTAACATACTTAACAGTCAGTAATCTTCTTTTCTATGTCTAATATAGTTATCAGTCAATGGTTGTCGCTGTCTAAAAACTATCAGTCAGTGGTCTTTTCTATGATTATTATACCAATCAGTCAGTGGTTGCTTCTTTGACTATTATAACTATCAGTCAGAGGTCTTTTCTATGACTATTACAACAATCATTCAGTGGTCTTTTCTATGACTATTACAACAATCATTCAGTGGTCTTTTCTATGACTATTATACCAGTCAGAGGTCTTTTCTATGACTATTATACTTTTCAGTCAGAGGTCTTTTCTATGACTATTATACTTATCAGTCAGATGATTTTCTATGACTATTATACTTATCAGTCAGATGTCTTTTCTATGATTATTAGATGTTTTCTTTGACTATTAAATGTATCAGTCATAGGTCTTTTCTATGACTATTAAATGTATCAGTCAGAGGTCTTTTCTATGACTATTAAATGCTTTTTATGACTATTAAATCTTCTGCACATCTTCTGTTCTTTCTAAATCCTGCTTAGATGTGCAGATCATACATTTACCCTCGGGAACATTATATAGCAGTGCTCAGAATGGCAGAGACAGCTGTACATTGTTTTCATTGATTTTGAAAAGGCTTTTGACAGTATACATAGTGACAGCCTATGAAAAATTCTGAGGGCTTAAGGAATTCCAACCTGCATAGTGTCCATCATAAAAAGCCTCTATGCCAACTTTACATGTAGCGTTGGACAGAGCAACTTAACTTTTGAGGTGAAGACAGGAGTACGACAGGGATGCCCCTTATCAACCACTTTATTTTTAACAGTCATAGACTGGGTGATGTGTCAGACAACAGAGGGCAGTCCAAGAGGAATATGACGGACTACGTTTTCTACAATGGAAGATCTGGAAAATGCAGATGACATTGCACTACTCGCACATTCTCATCAACACATCAAGGAAAAAACGGATAGACTTAATATGTATAGCCAGCAGGTGGGTCTGAACATCAATCTAAAGAAGACAGAGGTCATGACACTCAGTGTAGGCAACCCTGAGCCCATAACAGTAAGGAATCAGAAACTGGAACAGACAGACACCTTCACATACCTAGGACGCATAGTGACGGCAGAGCAAGCAAAGACATCAATAACAGAATGAACAAAGCAAGAACAGCCTATGTTAGTCTAAACAACATCTGGAAGTCTTTTCAGTACAGCTCATACACAAAATTAGGATTATATGAGTGCTGTGTACTTTCTGTGCTTTTCTATGGTGCGGAATGCTGGAGAGTAACAGAGAAGGAAATGTTGAAATTGTCCTCTTTGCACACAATCTGCCTAAGAAAAATTCTCCAAATCTTTTGGCCAAATACCATCACTAACCAAGAACTGTTTACTCGGAGCAACTAAGAGGACATGCACACCATCATAACTGGCAGACGCTGGAGTTGGGTTGGCGATGTTTTCAGAAGAGAATCCGATGCCATCACAAGAACAGCTATGCTATGGACCCCGGAAGGAAAACGAAAGAGAGTCCAACCAAAAATAACTTGGCGGAGAACTGTGGAGGCTGAGATGCAAAGAGTGAATCAGAGCTAGGGCACTGCACGAAGGATGGCTGCTGACCGAGCAAGGTGGAAGCAGTTTGTTGTCGCCCTACAAGACGCCACCAGGCATGATGGCCACTGACTGCTTTGACGGTCGTTGGCTAAGGATCAAAGAAGAAGAATGACTATTAAATGTATCATTCAGAGGTCTTTTCATGACCATTATACTTTTCAGTCAGTGGTCTTTTTCTATGACTATTTAATGTTTTCTATGACTATTTAATGTTTCAGTCAGAGGTCTTTTCTAAGACAATAATATACCCATCAGTCAGGTCTTTTCATGACCATTATACTTTTCAGTCAGTGGTCTTTTCTTTGACAGTCATTCGTTTTCCCCCTATTCAACACTGTGTTTGTATGGCCTTCCCTACAATGTACATGCTTACAGTGATCTCCTCTATAACAAATGACTTGCCTGTGCAGTAAATGTGCCTCTAGCTCACACCTCGTGAGGACTTCCTCACAGTAGTCAACATTTGGACATACCACAAGAAGCTTATCCAACAACCTAGGAAATAAGATGACAAAGAAAGAAAAACATATGAAACAACAACATATTGGTATCTGTGTGAGTAATGTGAGGTGGGCTGTTGAATTATGTGATTTATTTTCATTGATTTCAAGCAAAGACGGTCACTGAGAAGATTCAAGTGTGTGTCTGATAAGTCCCTCCAGGACGACCCAGAGTTTGGGAGGGCCAACATTAGAAAATCTCTGAAGGATCAAGTAGATTGGAACCAGGCCAGGAGGAAGACAACCGATAGGATAGCTGAATGCTCCTTCTGGCAAACTTCTACACCCAAGGGTAGAAGAGGAACGACTAAGTAAATAAGTCTGATTATGGCGACTGGTCTGAAAGCTGACTTTTACATCCGGGACAAAGGGGTAAAGATTGCCTCATCGAGAAGAAAAGGGTAAAGATAGCCCCATCGAGGATAAATGAATAAAGGTAGCCCCATACCAGAAATGTCATAAAGGAATGAAGTGTTAATGACATCACTACACCAGGTCTCAGCTTCATGAAGTGTGCTGACCGATTCCTTTACTCACTGCCTTTCTCCTTCTTCTTCTTTGATCCTTAGCCGCTGACTGTCAAAGCAGTCAGTGGCCATCACGCCTGGTGGCGTCTTGTAGGGCAGCAACAAACTGCTTCCACTTTGCTCGGTCGGCGGACATCCTTCGTGCAGTGCCCCAGCTCTGATTCATTCTTTGCATCTCGGCCTTCACAGTTCTCTGCCAAGTTGTTTTTGGTTGGCCTCTCTTTTGCTTTCCTTCAGGGGTTCATAGCACAGCTGTTCTTGTGATGGCATGAGGGTCTCTTCTGAGGAAAAGAGGACAATATCGACATTTCCTTCTCTGTTACTCTCCAGTATTCCGCACCACAGAGAAGCACAGAAAGTACACAGCTCTCTTATAATCTTAATTTGGTGTTTGTGCTGTACTGAGAGGACTTCCAGATGTTGTTTAGACTAGCAAAGGCTGTTCTCGCTTTATTCATTCTGTTGTTGATGTCTTTGCTTGTTCCTCGCTGCCCTTTGCTTTCCCTAATGAGAGAGCAACAGTCCATTTATTTCTCTGTTCCCTCAGAGACTCCTGGGACCAACATGGGGTAATTAGTATTGAATGTTTTGAGTAAATATGTCTTTACGTAGTGGTCTCTAGATATGGTTTTCCTTCCCATTGTCTCGCTATTATTTCAAGGCGTTGTATTTTCTTTTTTACACACATAAGTATGTGCTAACAAGTGTGTGAATGACTACAGCTAAATATATTTTCTTAACAATGTGTTAAGCATAAACTTACAAAATGGCAAATGAAGTTTTGGATACTTTCAATTGCAACAACAGGTTGCATATCAATCAATCAATACCCTTTAGCTCCCCAGTGAGCCTAGACTTTCAGCAAACACATGCCAAGTCCTCTTGTCACATGCCATCCACTCAAGTTCTTTCCATGTTTTCCTCTTATTTTCACTTCTGTATCTAGTTCTCTTCTCCGTGTGTTTTTTGGTCTACTTCTGCCTCTCTATTTCCCCGGGGATTCCAGAACAAGGACTGCCTTGTTATGCTAACAACAGGTTTCCTCAATGTGTGTCATCAGTTCCACATTAATGACAGGTTGCATATACGATTTTTAAATGTCTGTAGGAAACAAATGGATGATAATGGAGTACCATAAATGTTTAAGTTTATGAGATGACTATGAAGATAGTGAAATCTATAGAGGGCAAAGATACATAGCTGTTGTTCTATTTGTTTGTTCTTTAACTCTTATTCTGGGATTCAAACAGTACTCAAAACACCAATACAGCGGAAACATGAGCAAGGATGAGATGTGTCATATAGTATGTGTTGCACCTGTGCCTATCTAAAACCGTCCTTTATTTATATTCATATTACTCACCACTAAAGTGAAAAATCAGATAAATTTAAAATAACAATGTTTTAAATTAATAACAAAAAATATTCTGTTCAACTTTTGATGAGTCATAATTGGGATACATGTTATTTATAGTTTTAGATGCTTTTAGCTTATGTCATTAGTCTTCCTGGCTGATTACTGACCATAGGATAAAAATTGGATAAATAACATGCATGTGTGTGTTTCCCTTTGTACTAACATGGTCGATTTTTCATATCTGTTATACTGGAAAAGAGGGGGAGGGGTCAGAGGCATCCCTAAAGTACTTGGCACCAGGGGCGGATCTTATCAGCAACCCCGCCCCCATAAATAAACACACTCGTAAGTACATTTTTAACAGTAAATACTATCATAATAGTGTCCTCCGATGGCACCCTTTTCCTGGCTGTCACCCGGTGCGGACCACACCCTCGCACCCCCCTTAGTATGCCACTGGAGGGGGGGAAAGGTGGTGTGAAAGTTTGATGTACATGGGTCAATATTTCATCTACTTTTACACTTCAGTAATATATGCACAAATATAAGAAAAAAAATGATAAATACATTTTTTTTTGCCAACACTGAAATATAAGGAAGCACCCAAAAAAAATCACCATTGTGAAATGAAAATTAAGATATCTGAAAAATGCGCTTAATAAGGCATGAAGAACCTAATGGGATATGTTTGAACAGCACCTTGGCAGGAATGCAATGAAAGACAAGGAATATATTGATTCAAGTAAGCTGGTAATGAACCTTGATCAAACATCAGCACAGGTAAATAACCTGAGAATGGAAGCTAGCAGGTATAGTTGATTGTCCTGGAGAAGCTGGATCAAGGGGATGTTAGACAATTTAAAGAAACACAATATAAAAATGTACCAGGCTGCAATATTTGCACTGGATCAGAACCTAATAATTAACTTTCCCCTGCAAGTTTCCCAACAAAAAAGCAGAAGATAAACAAACACGGTCAGCAATAATATCTGTGGTCCTGACAGACTAACAGTTCATGCATGGAGGCATATCAAGAGTCATCCTTATATGACCACCAGCTACGCAGAATGCTACAGTATTCATATGTGGAAGGGAACCTGTCTGTGAGGCTAATTCAACACTCACTGACTCTTGAAATCATCCACACACTTCCAGGGATTCCCCATGTGGTGAAACGTGTTGAGAACACAGCATTGCATCCTAAGTTTGGAGGAGTCACTTGAGCCCCAGACGTAACTCTGGCTTTTTACCTGGTTGGCTGCATGCAGGAGGATCTCACTATGGACCCATGATAGGCAGGGGGACCTGAGAAGTGACTATGTAGAACATGACAATTCCTTTGGAGAGCCCAGAACCAGAGCACAGTATTGTAGCTCTGCATATTTGGAAAGCCCCCTTGGATGGTGGGGAATGCACAGTATGCCAAGCATTTCTTACTCCTAGCTTGGGATCAGATGTGATGATCCTTTAAATACAAGCCAAGCTGGCGAAACTGGAGCTCATGACATCAACTTAACACGTTTCGGAATGGCAGAAAAGCCAGAGGAATAGCATAGATCTACAGTGTAGATAATACCAAGGAGTCTTCAACTTGGTAGTGGCTGCAAAAGAGCAAGAAGCTCGGCAGTTCTAGTTAAACAACAACTCCATGGGTAACTGAGTCGAGCTCTAACCTAAATGGATAACTGCAAAATTGGGATTTTCAACAATTACATAGCTCCATGTAGTTCCCGGGGGGATCTCTGAGTAGACAAAGAAAGAACACGACTACTGCTCCCTGTAGCATATCATAAGTGGTGACTATTTTGAGGGTGATGCATGGGGCTGTCAGTCTCATCAAACAAAATAAACTGATATAGAGAAACTATTGCTGGAGGAGCATGTGAACGCTTTGTCATGAGCTCATTATAAGTAGGCCTGCCGCAGTGGTGGCTACAGGTTCTATTAGGAGAAATAAAGGTGAAAGAAGAAATCCACATTAACAATTTCTTAGCGCATGAAACTCTTATAATAGACAACTGGCACAACGGTTGAGAAAATTTCATGACAAAATTCTACCCTGGTAATTCCCCACTAGAACCATTAATGTCTGATTTACGTATGTTGAAGGGAGTAAAAATCAATACATTATACTTTTATAAATGCGCATATCCCTCAGACTGTCTCCTACTCATAAGAAATGCTCCAATTAACTCGTATTTTCTTGCAGTGTAAATGCCACGCACATTGTCTTCCTTGCCTGTTTAGAATCTTTGCTGTATTGACATATACTCCTGTTTTAGTGTAGATAGTATTTGAGGAGTGAGTCATGGACAGTTAGTAAGTAAGTAGGAAAAGCATTAGAGGCCACAGAGATGTGGTTTTCCATGTTAAAAATACCATGGACATTTAAAAAGAGTAATGAGGATTTCCAGAGAGAGACCAGTGTGCAAAGGAAGCTTATTCCTCATGTTAAAAAGAAGCAACCCACTTTCTTTGGGCATGTTATGAGAAGAAGAAAGTTGGATTATATCATAACAACAGGAAAGGTTGAAGAAAAAAGAGACAGAGAAAAACAAAGAGAGCAGATACTGGACAGTCTGACATCATGGGATGGAAAGAAGTCAACAACAAAACTTGATAAATAGTTCTGAAGGCAGGAAGTTGTGGAGAGACATGATCACCTATGCCCCCGGGCATGGTACTTGAAGTAGAAGAAGAAGAGGAGGAAGTATTTGGGCAAAATCATGTTCCAACAGTGTCTTTGTATTGTTTACAAAAAAATACAACTATTTGTGCTGCACTATCCCTGCAAGCGTCAAAGGTCAGTTAATTGACCATACATACAGATACCACTACTTTCAGTATGCAAGTATCGTTACTGTATCATCATCATCATCACCTCATCTGGTTCCAGTATGCAAGTATCATTACTATATCATCATCACCTCATCTGGTTCCAGTATGTAACCATCATTACTATATCATCATCACCTCATCTGGTTCCAGTATGTAAGTATCATTACTATATCATCATCACCTCATCTGGTTCCAGTATATAAGTATCATTACTATATCATCACCTCATCTAGTTCCAGTATATAAGTATCATTACTATATCATTATCATCTCATCTAGTTCCAGTATATAAGTATCATTACTATATTATAGTCATCTCATCTAGTTCCAGTATATAAGTATCATTACTATATCATCATCATCTCATCTAGTTCCAGTATATAAGTATCATTACTATATCATCATCATCTCATCTAGTTCCAGTATATAAGTATCATTACTATATCATCATCATTGCACCTCACCAAATCTAGGCAAAATTAAAATTTAAAAAAAAAACAGAAGTACCTTGAACAACAGAATTTAAGCCCCTAAACATCTATTGTCT
Organism: Oreohelix idahoensis; assembly: GCA_024509875.1. Taxonomy (NCBI): domain Eukaryota; kingdom Metazoa; phylum Mollusca; class Gastropoda; order Stylommatophora; family Oreohelicidae; genus Oreohelix; species Oreohelix idahoensis. The sequence goes on from JAMPIV010014327.1 coordinate 421,366, forward strand.
AAACTCTAATAATCTATTGCCTAAACTCTAATAATCTATTGCCTAAACCAGAGGTTTTCAAACTTTCTTGGTCCGCGGCTCCCTTGACCTGTGCATAAATCACCGCGGCTCCTCTCTATACTACGAAGATCTATATTTATTGATGGACCTTGGCTCACAATATCGAGCCCAACACATTTCCCAAGCCACCGCGACGCCCTTAGCCGAGGGCCGTGACACCCCTGGGAGCCGGGACGCACAGTTTGAAAACCTCTGGCCTAAACTCTAATAATCTATTGCCTAAACTCTAATAATCTATTGCCTAAACTCTAATAATCTATTGCCTAAACTCTCAACTGAAGCTTGTTGCAGAGGTTTTACCATTCAAATAAAAAAACTCAAGATATACCTGACTGGAGACAGCAGTATGGAGAACCGTTGTTCTTCTTCACTGTAAGAACTTCTCCTTGACATTGTAATGGTGGATATGTCAACAGGTCATTACAAGCCTGCCATTTTCCTTGACACTTTGATATGGATGCATGCCCACTGTCATGTTGTTATTAAGTCTATCCAACCTCAAACAACTAGATTTAATTTTTTCACATAACTGGGTTTGAGTAAGACATCAGGTCTCTTACAGTGTCTGCTAATTTCTGAGTCAGGATCTTAACAATCACCATTAAGAACTGTAGCATTTTAATTCAGAATGACTCCACGTACATGGCCACTTTTCACAACATTCTGTTTTTTAATGTAATGGACACCTAGCAACCAGATGATGATGCTTTCCTTGCATGCTGCGAACACTGATCATTGGGTCTCTTTCACAAGACTATTAAGCTAGAGATCTTAACGACACAAGATCTGTTCTAAACGTTTGTGACTAGTTTCATAAAAATAACAACAAATATCTTAATGAGCAGTGCCTGCATATTTACTTATCAAACACTGTGTCACCACCAAATTCCATTTTATGAATTATAAAGTCACATTTTAAAGTTAAAAAAAAAACAACCAATTTAATATTAATCAATAACTACAAGGTGTCCAATAAGTCTGGCATCATAGCACATTATTGACACATGTAGCACCATTACCTCTGATATAATTCACTGTGGGCTTGCTGAGAGGATATCAGGTCTGGATTAAAGTATGAAAAAAAAAAAGGTGGACACACTGAGCAAGTTCTGTGAATGCGTGAGCAGGTTCTGTGAATAAAAGCTTTTCTGCTGTCTTCTTTTCTTACCTTTCCTCCGATGCTAGATTAATGGGACACCCTGTAAAATACTTTACTATCTGACAGAAAATGCTGTGTCACAATATGTGGAAGAAACTAATAGACAATGTTTACGGTAGACACTTGTGCATGAAGAACTTTTGTTGCTGTCTTTATATTAAGAAAGTAATGGGTTACAGACAAAGAAGAATGTAGTAAATCCTACAAAGTTGATGAGTAATCCTTAATACATCAACAGATTTAAGATTGGTTACCATAAGGCATTGCAATCGCTTTCAGACGGTTAAGACTCTCAATTTGTCCCATGAATGAGTTCTTAGAGCGCCCGACTGGTGGTTACAGTGCGGGCTATTCAGCTGCGGAATTGAAACTCGATAGTGTCACGCTCCAGCCTACCCAGCTGTAAATGGTCACCTAGCTTTGCTATTGAGTTAGGATAGGCAAAGTTAGCGAGGAAAGAAACTAGTCGCCCCCATCTTATTAAATAAACTGGACCTAGTATGTTGAAATCTCTAACACTTCACTCCACTACAGCAGTATTTGCTATGGATCTTCCTTTACCTTTAAATAGCTCTTAGTTTGGTAGATGTAGAAGACAAAGGTTTGACTGCACTGTGGCAGCAGCAGGCTAAACTGACTGGAACACAGACAGGGGATGACAAAGACATAATGAAAGAAGCGAAGAAAATTCTTGTCAGTTTGTTTAACAATGCCGCATAAAAAAGTCAACAACGAGCGCTGGTAAACACAATTAAGATCCTGGAAGCAACGGAGAGATGTGATCGCGTACGGTACGCCAATCAGTGAAGTACTTGCAGACAAATAATACAATAAATGGACAAAAATAACTAAAACCATCAGTGGAAAACGAGGTGCAAACAAAATCACATTAGTAAGAGATAAGCAAGGCCCCTTATCAACCACTCTATTTTTAATAGTCATAGACTAGGTGATGCGACAGGCAACAGAGGGCAGTCCAAGAGAAATAAGATGGACTACGTTTTCTACATTGGAAGATCTGGAATGTGCAGATGACATTGCACTACTAGCACTTTCACATCAACACATCCAGGAAAAAACGGATAGACTTAATAAGTATAGCCAGCAGGTGGGCCTGAACATCAATCTAAAGAAGACAGAGGTCATGACACTCAATGTGAGCAACCCCGAGCCCATGACAGTAAGGAATCAACAACTGTAACAGACAGACACCTTTACATACCTAGGATGCATAGTAACACCAGATGGCGGAGCAAGCAAAGACATCAACAGTAGAATGAACAAAGCAAGAACAGCCTTTTATAGTCTAAACAATATCTGGAAGTCCTCTCATTTCAGCACAAGCACAAAATTAAGATTATATCAGAGTTGTGTGCTTTCTATGGTGCGGAATGCTGTAGAGTAACAGAGAAGGAAATGTTGAAATTGTCCTCTTTTCACACAACTTGCATAAGAAAAATTCTCCGAATCGTTTGGCCGAAAACCATCACCAACCAAGATCTGCTTACTCGGAGCAAGCAAGAGGACATGCACACCATCATAGCTGGCATACGCTGGAACTGTGTTGGTCATGTCCCCAGAAGAGACCCTCATGCCATCACAAGAACAGCTATGCTATGGACCCCTGAAGGAAAACGAAAGAGAGGCCGAACAAAAACAACTTGGCGGACGACTGTGGAGATGCACAGAATGAACCAGAGTTGGGGCACTGTACGACGGATGGCCACCGACCGAGCAAAGTGGAATCAATTTGTTGCTGCCCTACAAGACGCCACCAGATGTGATGGCCAATTACTGCTTTGGCGGTCGGCGGCTAAAGATCAAAGAAGAAGAGAATACAATAAATACGTGAGTGATAATACTCGATCTTCATAATATATCAAACACACAATCGGACGGACCAGACACATTAACTTTTCTACTTCACCCATATTCTAACTAATAATCCAGTCCACGTTTGACATTTAGATCTTTGCTTGGAAGTTCACATTACAAGCAGCAATATCGATAACAATGAAGGGAATTTAACCACGCTGCCAAAAAAGAAAATACGTTTCGAAACGCTCACTCTCACAATCTAAAGCCTCATGACCGATCGCAGCATGTAAGGTAACACCTGTGACCAGTCTCCGTCAGGCTCCGGTTTGTGTTAGCCATCTCCTCGTTTGTTGGTAACGAATGCCCCCGTGCTCTCTCCCGCGAATATATCGGTGAACATGAAGTAAAAACATAATATTTCCCCCACCCTTCTCAAAATGCATCCTTCACTAATTTAATTTCGTTATAGTGTCATCTTTCTGTGTACTCCGCGAATTCTATCCCTTTTTTGTAAATTAACAGCTTGTATCTGTTTTTATTTTGTATGTATTTAGCTCAATTCTCTCTTTACTCTCTCTACTATTTTTTTGTCCCTGACTAAGTCCTTGTGATCGTAACGTAATCAATTTCTTTGTCCTTGGTACTAAGTAAGATGTATACTATATTTAATGAACTAAACTAATGTACATGCTTTTTTGCGGATATATTCATACCTATCTCAATTTTCTTTTCTTTCCTATATTTTTTTTTACATTTTCATTTTATTTATTTGTGGACCTGTGGGTTTCTGTTTGCTTCCGTCTAAGCTGTCGTGAATTTTTTTTTTTTTTTTGGTTAATCTTTTCCGTTATTGCTTACTCTTTAGAACCTTCCTAAAGTGTCTTATTTTTTTTTTCATTTCTGTATCTTTTAAAAAATAATAAATAACAAATCATAAACAAGCCAGATAAAAATTTTAAAAGAAAGTCATCCACAAAACATGACCGCCTTAGTTCTTTGAGAGCCGCACGATGTGCAGGTCAAGCACTATATGAGTAGCAAGGCTAATGTGATTGTTAAACTTTGGACCCTGCGCCTCAAACGTTACTTAATTAGTCAATTTCGTGCTTTTTAAGGCAGCTAAAAGTCTTGTCATCTAAACAGTGATGCGCATGAACGGATTAAACGGTAATCCTACTCGGTACGAGAGGAACCTACTAGTAGGAGGCTTTGCACGAGGCTAGCAACCTCATCATGAACAACTAATTGCCATGGAATCCACCACTGCACGCGCAAACGCTTGGTGCAGGTTTCCCGAAGACCTGCTGCAGTGCTGACTCCAGTACAAAAGAAAAGTTGGTGCAGACTTCCTAGGAACAACTACAGTACTGATCCCATGCTCCGTAAGAAGCGACAAGAGAACAACAGAAGAAGATGCTTATTGCTATTGACACGCCCTTTATCTAGCACTCTCAAAATAACAATACAAGTAAGGAGCTGTCGTTACATTATGAAGTACTCGCAATAATCCGTCAAACTTGACGGGTTTTTAATTATGATGTGCTGTTTCCGTTACCGGATGAGCAGATAGAAGTACACTCTTAAGAGTGTTTTAGGTTTCTTTCCATTATAAAGTGTAATCAAACTGTTCATGAACACCGTCATTTGAACACTTTTCTTTGTTGATTGTAACTATTTTCGAGAGAGTATATACAATGGAAACAATACAATTTTTCAACACGGTTGCATTCCTCAGCTGTGACCAACGTACACACGCGAGAATTTTGTTATTTTAGATTCAATTTAAAAGTTCTTTGATGACAACATTTCGTGTGAAAGTGCGTGGATTGTTTTCAATTTGATTTGGCATTACATAGGCCCATTAACTAATTACTAAAACTGTCTGGATTTTGTGTAGATGTGTTCAGTCAAAACAATGTTCATGCAACAATAACAGGGCAATCCACATAGGACGTCAGTAAACTCACGACGTATAAAGTCAATGAGTCTTGAAACAGCCGTTGACGTTTTTCTTCATTATTTATTGTGGACGCCACAGTGACAGTTTACGCAAATTTTAGGCACATCTGAAAACAGTCATTATCACAGCAACATTGCAATACAGCTAGGAAATAAAACGGTAGACAGCATTACAATGATGGTCAGATGCATGTTTATTTTCAAAGTGCTGTAAATTGTGAGTCAGGTTCCATATAACAGCCAGGAGATAACCAGATGTATGAGATCAGTTCACTCTCCTTAGTTTGACTTCCAAACAGTAACACGTTCGATCACATGACCGAAGTATAAATAATGTCCTCAAAAATATCCTCTAGATAATAAAGGTTTTCCAAACCTAGTTCATTTAACAAAGTAGCAAGTAATGGTCCTTGGTACCGGCATCAACCGATGCAGTACAATGCAGCGACATGTGAGCTGGGAAAAAACATCTCGTGACGACGACTTTCGCAGACAGGCTATGAATCGAAATCGCTCACGACCCAAAATCAATAGAGTTAATCAAAAAAAGTCAATTTACCTTGCCTTCCAAGGAATACAGAAATATCACGCCTCCAGGTATTATCTCGGTTTTTAACAATAGGGAGACTCTTCAAAGGCATCTCTTTTTCCATGCACACTTTGTGGTACATCGGGTGAGTCCAGCGGACCACTCATGCACAAAGCATAAAACAGATATTGAAATAAAACGATGTTGCGAGAATTTATTTGTACATCGGGTGAGGGCTCATGCACACCAATTTTTACGCACTTTTTCTTTGTCGAGCGCAACTAATTTCGTGACATATAAGTATATAAACCAATAAAACGGTGTTGAATCAGTTCTACAAATAACGGTTCACATGAAACAAGGGACGTTTCGGGTTTTACCCTTCGTCAGCCACAGTTACAAACAGGTGACAAGGACAAGAATTACATATAGGTACTTCAAAAACATACGATGATGAGAAACATACACCACATGAGCGATACAAGCAGATGGAAAAAGTAAACACCCACAGTGATGAGCGAAAAAAGAACAATAATAATACAAGAAAATCGTAAAACCTGAAAGAAATACCGAAACAAGAAAGTAAATAACACTGACAAACAACATTTTTCTTTCTTATATAAGAGTAAGTGATCTTAGGTCAGTTTCTTGCGCTGATTTCAAATTTGAAATCCGTTTATCTCTATCACATCGGGTTCTTAAGATATTTGTGAATAAATATATTTATGGGAAACCGTTATTTGCTCCTTTTCATTTTTACTATATAACTTATTAAAAATTAATAAAATGCAAAATAATTCTACTTTTTATACTGCTAAAAGATGCATGACATATGTTACGCTATTTGTCAAATAGTTACTGTATTTTGAAATAATTCTGAGCGAAATATGGCTTCTAGAAGTTGTAGAAATTCGGCTGATCTGTTCTGTTACGTGTGCGGATATTTTACCGATCGTGTTCACCAGAAAAACGTTACACTATTACTAAAGAAAGCATATGAACTTTATTTCGATTCGAAAGTTGATGATGCAAATAAATCATGGAAGCCAAATGCAGTTTGTTCTACTTGTGCAAGTACATTGGCAGGTTGGTTACGAAAATCGCCGAAGCATAAGTCAATGCCTTTTGGAGTGCCAGTAATATGGCTTGAACCGACAAATCACGCTACTGATTGTTACTTCTGCTTGACAGATATCCATGGTTTCACTTTTAAAACTACAAAGTCGGTAGTTTATCAAAATATTGAATCGGTTTCGAAACCAGTGCCTCATGATCCAATCACGTGTCCGATCCCAATTCCACCAGAACAATATCCGTTGGACGTGAATGAACCATCAGAAAGTGATAGTTTACCTGTTTACCAAAGGACAAGCGGAATTACTTGGTTCGCGACTCAAAGAACGGATTCTTTTAGAGCCCAATACTCCGATATCTAAATTTCGTCATAGACACAGAGCACTTGTTCAATACTTTGAGATGGATGATGATATTTGCTATTGCAAAGATGTAAACGGTCTAATGGTGCACCTCGGTCATGAGCACATAGTCAACGAATGGCGACTTTTCATCAACTCTTCCAACACTAGTCTAAAAGCCGTGTTATTGCATAACGGAAATTTATTTTCATCAATTCCAGTCGCCTACTCTGTTCATATGAAAGAAACTTATGACAATATGGCTATACTTTTGACAAAAATAAAGTACAATGACTACCAATGGCGGATTTGTGGAGACCTAAAGGTCATTGCAATTCTCACAGGCATGCAGACTGGGTATACTAAATTTTGTTGCTTCCTATGTGAATGGGACAGCCGCAACAGACAGGAACATTATGCAAGAAAGGTGTGGCCTATCAGGGATCGTATGCAGCTCGGGCATTAAAATGTAATAAACGAGCCATTAGTTAACAAAGACAGCATTATTTTACCACCGTTACATATAAAGTTGGGGCTCATGAAGAATTTCGTAAAAGCGTTAGATAAAACGAGCAAAGCTTTCACTTATCTTTGAGAAATGTTTCCGCAAGTTAGCGATGCAAAGAGAAAGGAAGGTATCTTTGTAGGACCTCAGATTAGGAAAGTTATAGCAGACAAACAATTCGAGAACTTGTTACATGGTAGTGAACTTTGCGCATGAACGGCATTCAAATCGATCGTCGATAACTTTCTGGGAAATCACAAATCTGTCGACTATGTGCATATTGTTAAGCAGTGCATAGATGCATACAAAATTATGGGCTGTAACATGTCCCTCAAAATCCATTTGCTCGATTCGCATCTTGACTTTTTCCCTGACAACCTTGGCGAAGTCAGCGATGAACATGGAGAACGATTCCATCAAGATATCGCTGTAATGCAGTCACGTTATCAAGGACGGTGGAGTGTGACCATGCTTGCCGATTATTGTTGGATGCTTCATCGCGATGTACCACATGCCATTCACCGACGAAAGTCGACTGCAAAGAAATTCACGCCTACATAACTGTTATACTTCTTGTACGAATGATGTTGTAATACTGTATGCGTTGTTAAAAAAAAACTTCAATTGCGTATTTCTAGAGATCCCGACCTGATAGAGAAAAACGGTTTGCAGATTTAAAAACAGCGCATTACAATTGACCAGAGAAACATAGAAATGTTAGAGAAAGAAAAAAAAATATTTTTTTGTTAGCCAGTGTAATCAACGAAACGAAAAAAAAGAATGAACAAAACTTCGGAACAAGTAAAAGGTCACTTAGCTAGATCCGTAGATGCTTGGAATAGAACACAGAGGTACTTTGTCCAAGACTATTATTATTATTATGAATAACTATGAATTATTAATTTATTTATTTAATTTCGTGAAAAAATAAAAAAATAAATATAAATAAAAAGTATTTGTTTTATATAACACCCACGCCGCGCAAGTTGCACACCGTGCGTTGCGCACTTTTTTTTCTGGCGCGAGTTACTATTTTGAGTGAGACCGACCGACGTAACATACATCGGTAATTATGTTAGTTGGGATGGGATGGGATATGGAAACCAAAAGAAATTTGGAGAAGAACAAAATAGACAACCAGAAAGCCATATTCATGAATGTGTAATTACGCAAAACAGAAGGATTGAAATGGTATGGTAAGGTATGATAAAAAAACGGGGAACAGGTAAAAAGAAGAAGACAAATATCAGCGGAACAAGATGTAAGGAGAAGACGCTGGCTTTGGATATGAAACATGTTGGGGGAAAAAAAAACCAGCTTAACCCCGAGTCAAGCAAATTAGGGAGATAGTAAAAACAATAGAGAAGGGCCTTAGACATAGACATGAAGGAGATTACAAAAAAAAAAAAAAAAAAGATATGAAAAGACTGAATGGATAGCACAGAATAGGAAGGTTTGGTGAGTTTTTGTTGTTGAAGGTTTGTGCTCTGCAGGGAGCAGTAAGATAAATGATAAATGAACCCCCTAATGCGGCCATCACCAGTACCCTTCCTAGAAACACGTTAACGGGGATACCCCTAGCCTCAAGCTGAACACTGAGTTCTTTGAACATATTCAAGCTGACGTCTGAAGGTGAACGAAGAAGAAAACGAAGAGGAGGAACAGGAAGAAGAGGAGGAACAGGAAGAAGAAGAGGAGGGACAGGAAGAAGAAGAGGAGGAACAGGAAGAAGAGGAGGAACAGGAAGAAGAGGAGGAAGAGGAAGAAGAAGAAAAGGAAGAAGGAGGAGGAGAAGAGAAGAGAAGGAGAAGAAGTAGCAGTAGTAGTAGTTCCTCACATACTCACTAATTCAGAATCTCACTATATCTCACTCCTGCATTTGCCCAATCTCTCTTCGCTCAATTTGCATATCCCTTCTGTCACAGAGTGCTCAAAGGTTTTGTCTAGATTATTTTAAAATTCCTTACTTTTCTATTCCTTCACATGCTGTCTGTTTTCTCTACGGAAATATTTGCACCTCCGATCGTTTCTTTAGCTGTTTTTCTAGTCTTCACTAATAGTCCTGTCATTCGATCCAAATTTTAGTTTCTTCTACAAAGGCACTTAAAAGCATTTCTTTAAGGATGTCTATACGATTTATTAGCTTGGTCGATTTCGCAGTGGTTCCCAGAGTATTAAATTTCCGTGTTCAGTGGTCAAATGGAGACCGCCACGATAAATCTTGGTACCGTACGTGTCTAAACGAGAGACGGGAAATAATTAACTCATGGCGTGGGAATCAGGAAATGTTTTAACTTCATGCGAACGAATGCTGAGTTTTAAGATCACTTGCTGATTAACCGTTGGAAGTCAACGCACGCTTATAAGTTATAGAATAGAAGCATCAACTTACCTCATACCTACAAGTATATGTGATTGAGAGTAACGCTACTCAAATTCTAGTTCTTAAGCTGCGGATAAAGTCCTGAGCGGTAAGCAAACTCTCAGTATTCGCTTAATTAGCTAACTCTAATATCAAGGGATTAGTTAATGGATGTAAAGTGTGAAATACTTAATATTGTGGTTTTATTTCTTTACATTAGAATGATAGCTATTTTGCATTTATGTATTTTGAATGTTATTGATGCATTATAATGATGTAAGTACTGGCTGATATTTGAAAGTACTACATTCTAATGATTTTGGGAATGTGATGAAGAAAGCTGTTGTGAACGAGAGAAGAACCATGTTTTTCAATGGACGAGTGAATGAACCATCATTCCTCCAATGCAGTCACGCATGAACGCACACGGCCAGGCGTCTGCTTGTAACAAAGGTTGACCTGACTGACCTGACCAGTGTGAGACTACCGCTAGACAGGAATTTGTAAACAAATGGACAGTCGCCTTTAAGGAAGACTGACGTTACGGTTTCAGGTAAATATATTATTAGGCACCATTCTGAGACGAAATGTCCAGAGTGGCTGTAGTTAATATATCTGTAAAACAAACAGAAGATTGATTGCCTGTATTGTCTTCCACAGCCCAGTTGCAGAATCCTAGCCAGTTTCTGGATTTTGATTGCTGTAAATTGTTGCGAGTAAACCGCCTAGTTGCTCTATGCTACAGAGAGAACTAGTGCTTACGTCTCAAACCATCTAGCGGTGTTCACAAGTCAGCAACCCTGAGCAGTCTACCACTTTAAGCAGTCAATACCTCGTCAGCGCCTGAACAGCATAACGCAACTTCACAACCAGGTTAACGAAAAGCCTAGTCATCTCTTGGACTGTAGCCCCACTGAATCAAATTCTCCAGTTGGTAATCCCTACCTACTGAGACGCCCAGGAGAAGTCCAAGCAGACAAGTTTACTTAAAACCCAGGCCAAAATCAGAATTCACTTATCCAAGAAATAGCCGTAGGAACAAACTTTCGTCAGTGAGGAAAATAGCGTCTTATTCTTATCTGAACCAAAGACACTGACAGTTCTAAATTTCCTAGTATTTCTTTTCAAAGTATATGTCAACATTAATTTTATTTTCCACTGTAATTAAAGTAATTATGTACATTCTGTAACTCACCATCATTCTGAGATTGACTTTCTTTCCTTTCCTGACGAAGGCCTTGTGGCCGTAACGTAGATTATTTTCTTTGTCCTTTGTCCTCGTAAGACGAATCACCTTTTTTCGATTTTTTTTTCAAACCCATCCATCCCTTGAGATTGACTTAGTAGATTGTATGTTCTGTTCAGAAAAACATTCTCAACCCTCTTTGTATTACTTGTTACTACTAGTTCATCTTCAAAAAGATTAGAGTAAGAAAGAGTCAGTCGTCGCCAGAAAAATACAAGAGTTGGTAGTCTGAAAGGTGAGAGAATCACTGACACCAACCTGTGCCCTTCTGTTAACTCTTTCCCTCAACACTAGCTCACATCTGTGAAAACTAGTGTCTAAAGGTCTACGTGCTTTCTACACATCTTCCTTACTATACAAAACTCTTTATGCGACAATTGGATTCTCATTCAACGTCAATTGGAGTGCACCATCAACTATATCTGCGACACCTTCCTTTCACAGTCGTGAATACTGGTGGTTAAAAAAATAATAATAATAAGTACTGTAGCTGAAACTTCTGAAGGTATTACAGTAACAGCTATTCCTGGCTGAAGCTTACTGAGATAAAACATTAGCAATCTTATCCTCTTTCTCATCTCCTGATAAAAAACTACACCTTCTCTTCAATTTTCATATGTCCACTACCGGCGGTCGATGGAGTCTTATCGGTCTAATATTCACAGGTATCTATTTATTCATGCACAGACATTTTAAAACGGCCGCGACGTCTGGAACTTAATTCATCTAACACAGTGGTGCTTAATCTTTTTTACGACCAGGGCCCAAGTTTCACAGTTGATGAAGCTGACGACACATGTACCAAAACGTACATGTAAAATATAATTATATTCTTTTTCTTCCTCTTCTTTGCCGTTCGCTCTCAAATAACCACATCTATCTCTCTTATAAAGATGGCAGTCCGTCTCAGGCTTCTCTCATCACCATACAGTATCTCCTTCAACTGGGTTAGTAAAGGCCACCATGCCACCCTGCTCCTCTCATGGAGCTGACCGTTCTACTGTCTGTTTGTCCTCCCCACATGAACACACATATGTCTGTCCGATTTTCAGTTTGCTGAACAGATGGTATCTGTGTCTGCAATGGCCGGTTCTCAGCCTGAAAATTATCACTTGATCTCTTCTTGGTAATGTGCCTTATGGTTCTGCATTACCGGACTCTGGATGTTCCTTCTGCCATTTGTCTCTAAAGATATTTCTGATTATTTCTGTTATCTTTTCATATGTAACCATGTCTTCTGTTTAGGTTTTCCTTCCTCCCTCTTGGCAAGTTTATCTGCCTTCTCATTTTCAATATCAATACCATAATACCCGCCGTAAGTACGTCGGTCGGTCATTCACATATAAGGGAAATAATACAATTATTGTCTAACTTTCAACCACAGTTGCACCCCCTTAGCTGTGGTTGAAAGTTAATACTCTATCGAAAATAGAAAAGTGCGAAAATGAAGGTGTGCATGAACAGTTTGATTATGGAAAGAAGCCAACAACACGATTGTTAAACAGTACATAAAATGGAGACAGGAAGGTGCGGAAATGCAGATTAAATCAACAGACAATCAAGATACTCTTCTGTCCAGTTTCATTCGGGAAACGGATTTAACTCATCATTTTCTTAAAAATAACCTTAAAATGTAAGTTTTTGATTGTTGTTCTGATACCTTAAACAACATTAAAGTGTATTTTTTCTAAGGCGCCTATTTTGAGATTGCCTAATCCTCATATTAGTCGACAACTTACACCTACGGAAATCAAGTATCCCATTCTTGAGAATGAATTGCTTGCAATCAGATGGAGGGTACCAAACTTCAACGCTTTTTAATAGGCGCCCATTTCACGATCGAGACTGATCAGCGGGCCCAGGCGTCGACTCTAAGAATAAAAGGAAGTTGAGGATTAGGCAAAATTTTAATTTAAAGTATTGCAGACTTATTACTATGGATCAAAATGATAAGATGGCTGCAATTAAAAACCTGTCAATTTTGAAGGGTTATTGCTAGTTTCTATATAAATTGCAGTGGGTGGAAGTCTCCTGTTCATCTACTTTTTTGAATTCATAGCTGGTTTCCATTAGTGCTTCTGCCAGGCTGTCTTAATTCATTGTTTTTATTGTTTCTGAGAGCAGAGATGACTGTGATGAGCACTATCTTGTCTCTAGCAAGATCTTAATTTTGTATGATGGTAATTGCAGCTGTTTTTAATAGTTATAGGAATTCAGCCGAAAACAAGTCACTTAAAACTTCGAGTAAGGGAAACGTAAGAGATTCGACCAATCGCAATGTTTCCCGCGACTCAATTTTGGGTTGCTACTAATAGATTGAGAATCACTAGTCTCATTCTCAAATATGAGGAGGGGGGGGGGGGGGTGTGATTTGGGGTGATTAGAAAACAAGCTTATTATTCTGAAAAACAGAAACACACTGTAATAGAGGAGACTATGCTGAGTTCGAGTCAAGGGAGATGGACCGGGCGATTTTCTCCGTGTGCATACTATGTATGCTAAAAGTCTTGCAACACTCTTCACGCCTGATTACTTTTATTCCTCAGATTCACAATTCTGTCGACACTTACATTAAAGAAAAATTAATTATTGATCTCAAGATTTACACATACACACTACCTAAACATTCAGCCTCTTTCAAAATCACACAACTTATAATTTCTTATCCTCACGACAAAATTCACACAACTTACTATTTCTTTTTCTCACAACAAAATCACACAACTTACTATTTCTTATCCTCACAACAAAATCACACAACTTACTATTTCTTATCCTAAAAAAAAAAAAAAATCACACAACTCACCTTTCCGTATCCCCACAAAAAAAATCACACAACTTGCCATTTCTTATTCTCACAACAAAATCACACAACTTACTATTTCTTATCCTCACAACAAAATCACACAACTTACTTTTCCTTATCCTCACAACAAAATCTTACAACTTATAGTTTCTTATTCTCACAACAAAATCACACAACTTACTATTTCTTATCCTCACAACATAATCTCAAATCTTACTTTTTCTTATCGTCACAACAAACAATCACACAGCTATATCTTATCTTCACAACAAAATCACACAACTTACTTTTCCTTATCCTCACAACAAAATCACACAACTTACTTTTCCTTATCCTCACAACAAAATCACACAACTTACTTTTCCTTATCCTCACAACAAAATCACACAACTTACTATTTCTTATCCTCACAACATAATCTCAAATCTTACTTTTTCTTATCGTCACAACAAACAATCACACAGCTATATCTTATCTTCACAACAAAATCACACAACTTACTTTTCCTTATCCTCACAACAAAATCTTACAACTTATAGTTTCTTATTCTCACAACAAAATCACACAACTTACTATTTCTTATCCTCACAACATAATCTCAAATCTTACTTTTTCTTATCGTCACAACAAACAATCACACAGCTATATCTTATCTTCACAACAAAATCACACAACTTACTTTTCCTTATCCTCACAACAAAATCTTACAACTTATAGTTTCTTATTCTCACAACAAAATCACACAACTTACTATTTCTTATCCTCACAACATAATCTCAAATCTTACTTTTTCTTATCGTCACAACAAACAATCACACAGCTATATCTTATCCTCACAACAAAATCACACAACTTACTTTTCCTTATCCTCACAACAAAATCACACAACTTACTTTTCCTTATCCTCACAACAAAATCACACAACTTACTATTTCTTCTCCTTACTTCAAGATCAGACAACTCACCAATCAGTTTCCTTACTTTTAAAACCATACAATTTGCCGTAAATTTTCATTACTTCAAACTCAGTCAACTTATCAGCTGGGTGCCCCAACATCTATATCACACACTCACCGTTCAACATCCTTATTTCAAAGACAAACAATATACAATTCAGTCTTCCTACTCCATAACCTTATCATTTATTTTCTTTAATCATTTATTTTCGTTACGTTACATTGGTATCACGTAACTTACCAATCAGCTTCATTTCTTCGAAGCCATATAACTTATCCTTCAGTCTCACTACTTCAAAATTACACATCTTACCATTCAGTCTCACTAATTCAAAGTCATACAACTCACCATTCAGCCTCCCTACATCAGAGTAACACAACTTAATACGCAATCTCTATATTCCGCAAACACGCCGAACTCAGTTAAATTAAAACTTGAACTCCATGCTCATACAGACAATGAATACGCCCAAGTTTTTTGTGTGCTAATTTTCGCGTATTCATTAAATACAATAGTAATCGTGCATTCATGAGAAAACAAAATACATCTCATTTCTGTTTTTACGAAGTATGCTAGTAAACATTACCGATGCATGAAAAACTGCGCATACAATATTCCGCATATTCAACAATACACCACACAAGGCTTCAAACAATGCTAAATAATATTCTGTTTTCTTCTACTATAAAAAGCGAACTACGTTCTACATTCCCGGGGAAATCAATTAAAATAAAACAACTATTTCACTATTATGTGCTTACATGAACTACTGTTACAAAACGCTGTTCTGTCTATTTCAATGAAACTTTATAGCACATAAATTTATGCCTTCAAAGGAAAAACAATAAATGCTATACTTGCAAATAAGAAATAACATGTAGCTTTCTGGCTCAACAGCTCGCACTTAACTATAAACAACTATCGATCTCAATGAATCGTTGGTGCGTACAACACAGTCATATGTTAACACAGTCTCTGGTGCATTAAGTATGACAAAGGTATTCCATGGAATAGCGCGAGCAGAAAATGCTTTCACGGGAATCGACAAAAAATCCAATACATTTTTCAGCATTACAAAATAGGGTAAAAAAGAGTTTACAAAAAACACCTTCATACCAAATCGGTCATAGTTATAACAATAAAAACATCAATTAACTCCTCCAGTACTAAGCTAATAGCCGGAATATTGCTCTGTCGTCTTGAAAGAACAATTATCTGTGCCGAAATAACATTTCGCTGGTAGTTAATGAGTTAATGAAGCTGTCCCCCCCAAAAAAACTCAACCAGAAGATCCCGTTAATGTTAAAACCCCTTAGACAGTCCAGGTGCGTAACATTATCGATCGAAAAATCCCTGAAAGGCTAGCCAAATTTCCCAGTGACAAATCAGGGGAAATTCACTCATACAGATGAAATTACTGTCAAGCGCCACGTAGCCACTGTTACACGTGACGGCTGCTCAAGTCTACCAGTAAACTTGTGAATGACAAAAATTTTCGTGAAAACGGAGCACGCGACGACTCTTCTACATCGGTTAATTTAAATGGAATAGCGTACGATTGGGGGATGCATGGCGTTCGCCTCTAATTCTAAAGGTACCGGGTTCTGTTCCCAGCACAGGGAATATATTTGATGGATATTTTTTTCAGAATGTGTTGGTCCTAATAATGTCACACTCTCCTCTGATCTCCTGGGTAGTGATATCGGATGACCAGCCATCTCGGATAAGGGTGAAAAAATAGGAGGTCCCGTGTGCAAGTTGCGCACGTTAAAAATCTCTCGGCAGTTGGAAATCGTAAAGAGCAGGCCATACGGCCACTGCCCTGGCAAAATTATGAAAAAACTACCCAGCACAAAAATACTTATAGAATGTGTGATTCTTGTATACACACACTGGGATCATCGCCAGTGCTACGGAGTTCGTACACCGTGCTGAGATCCTCCTTGTGTAATCTAAGGGTGACGATCGGAAGACTAATGGGGATGTCCGTGTGCAATGAAGGTAGTCCTTAAAACCAAACACAACCAGCGGCCGATTGGCAGAGTGAATAGAACGAGTGCCTCTCGCGGTCAAGTTACCGGGTTCCGGCGTTCGTAACCTGGTATCGCCACGCTCCAGTCTATCCAACTGTAAATGGGTATCTGGCGCTGCTTTTGAGTTAGGGAAGGCATAGGAAGAGAACTGATAATTCCACCTCATACAGCTGGCCTAGTAAAGTCTCTAACACTTCGCTCCCCTACGGCAGTATCTGCCATGTCACGACCTTTACCTCTTCTTTAACTGCTCTTGAGTTAGGGAAGGCAAAGGCAGCAAGTAAGGGAACATGTCACCCCACCTCATAAAGCTGGACCTATTGCAAAGTCTGTAACAATAAGCACCCCTACGCTAGTATCTGATACGGGACTACTTTTACCCGTTTTAACTTAAATGGATATACAAGAAATGAGGAGGACTGCAGTAAGGCAAGCTTGGGCAAACGAAAATAGGTAACGAGACTCACTAAAACAAAGAATATTGGCCTACGTTGCGATCACAAGGCCTTTGTCAGGTACAACTAAACTAAAGCAGAAGATAGAGAAATCCAGAAGTATAGATAATAAATAAACAGAAATGATACCATCGGTGAATGGAAGTGGCTGGAGTCGCTCTCGTGAATTCTAGTGGGAACAAACTTTATCCTAATTATGCAATACAAATACCAAGATAAACACAGATGCACAGACTAGGCAGCATCACTCGCTATTGCCCGTGAAAAATATGGCTGCAACTGTTTGCTCGCCACAGATTTCGGTTTTAGGCAATCTTCTTCAGCTCTAACCGTGAGATTCCGGTTGCCTCAGTGTCCCCATTGTGTATCAGTTAAAGGCATATATATTTCAGCTCTACCCGTGAGATTCCGGTTGCATCCACAGTAGGAACCAGTTAAGGACATATCTATTTCAGTCCTGCCCGTAAGATACTGATTGTACTGGTGCCCCTCGTGACTACCAGTTAAGGGCATATCTATTTCAGGCCTTGGTGTTCCTTTGGGTACCAGTAAAGGGCGCATCTATTTAAATTAGTTGGCTGTTTCCTGACAGTACGTCCTATACTTCGAGAATGAATACATTAGAAACATTGCACGAACTAAATCCTGCATCAAGTATACTGAGAGAGACAGACAATTAAATGGTTTGGTAATCTCATGAGAATGGTGCCCGATATATCACCACTACGGGCCTACAACACTAGAACGTCTGTTTTTTTGGCACAGGGATAACCAAGAGGCAGATAGATAGGCAACATCGCATAAATTATACAACAACAAAGGCGACACATCAGCCAATGCGACATATCTGGCTCGATCAAGCATGCAAACTTCAGCTCCCAAATATGCTTCATGGAAACAGTGGAACGAAAAGATAAAAGTAAGTACGTCCTATTCATCTCCGCCTTCTCTCTTTAATTTTCACTTGCAACTGTTGTTTCCTGGTTATCTTATATTTGTTAATATATCTGATACAGGGGGTGCGTCAGAAAAGCATCTGTAGGTGAATGTCTGCAGTTGGGACGTGATATTCTTGGCGACATGCCTCGTTTTTAAGCCATTCAGTAGGATATATTTTTACATCTGTGTTGAACAGCCTAGTTTTATTTTCACGGGAAAAAGCTGATGTGTTCCATATGTGCTGAAAACAGTCGCAGGTAAACGTTGCTTCGTTAATTCTAGCACTACCATCCTAATTTATTGTTATTCAAAAATCGCGACAGGGAAAACCCAAAGAATTTAGATGTTAAACATACTAGTAAATGTTCGTAAATAGCTACCGAGTGTTCTTATAACCAAATAAAACGCTGGACATTTCTCGAGTTTAAGAAAACAACTCGGTAATTCAAGCGCAGAAAACGCCAACTGTTTACCTGCGTAAAATTCACCAGTGTTCTATCAATAGATAGCCCAGGCAGGGAGACAAAGACTATATCCTGTCTCCATTTAAAAAAATCGAACACAAACACGCACGTTCACAAGGAAAGAAGCAGAACATGGGGCAACGTTGACTTAGAGTTTTAGGTCTGAAAATATGGCAAAAAGTGGAATGTTGAGAAATTTAATGAAACGTCGTGGAA
The DNA here is from genome assembly GCA_024509875.1 of Oreohelix idahoensis. Lineage (NCBI taxonomy): Eukaryota > Metazoa > Mollusca > Gastropoda > Stylommatophora > Oreohelicidae > Oreohelix > Oreohelix idahoensis. The sequence goes on from JAMPIV010014327.1 coordinate 440,289, forward strand.
TGGTGAAACATGTGATGAAACGTCGTGGAATGGTGAAACATATGAAGACACGTAGTGGAATGGTGAGAACTGTGATGACACGTCGTGGAGTGGTGAAGCGTGTGATGAAATGTTGTGGAATATTGAAGAGTGTGATGAATTGTGGAGTGGCGAAAGGTGTGATGAAACGTAGTGGAATGGTGAAACATATGATGACACGTCGTGGAATGGTGAAACATATGACACGTCGTGGAATGGTGAGAAATGTGTTGACACGTCGTGGAATGTTGAGAAATGTGTTGACACGTCGTGGAATGTTGAGAAATGTGTTGACACGTTGTGGAATGGTGAGAAATGTGATGACACGTCGTAGAATGGTGAGAAATGTGTTGACACGTCGTGGAATGTTGAGAAATGTGTTGACGCGTCGTGGAATGTTGAGAAATGTGTTGACACGTTGTGGAATGGTGAGAAATGTGATTACACGTCGAGAAATGGTGAGAAATGTGATGATGACACGTCAAGGAATGGTGAAACATCTCATGAAAGTCCTAAGTGACATATGTCAGGCGAGAATTTCGTTGACGTGTCTACGTCTAATGAAACAATAATAAATTTTTTTTTTTTAAACAAACCACAGCTGGCGTACAGCAGCACCCTGTAAAAACTAATAAAACACCAAAAACAAAAAAAATGCATCGCAGTAGCAGAATTTAGTAAGTATATGAACCATTAAATAAGAAATCATCCTACAATACACTTGGTCTGACCTTTTCTGTTTTTTTTTTTAAAACAGATATTAATCAGACAAATCGCCCCGTTTTGTTTCCTTGAGTCTACGAGGAGACTACAAAGAAGAGGACTACTTCTCACTCGGACAACTAAGAGGCAACTAACATTAGGTTATGCATTGGAATGGCAACCTTATCAAGCAAACACATAGCTACAGAAATCATCACCATGTCAGCACATACAGTGGCATCACTAGGGTTGGTGTCACCCAGTGCGGTAACTCATGGTGTCACCCCTGTCGTAGATTTTTCGATAGGAATTTAAGATCAATTATGGTCCGGTCTGAATAGAACTAGAACAGGTGATAGCTCAGTGAGAGATAAGGTAAAGAAATAGATTTTCACGATGTGAAGTGGTGAAAGGTAAAGTATGTCCCTGGATTTGAGATATAATCTATCCAGCCTATCGGTTACGACTGAGATTCTTAAATCAGACAGTCTTCCTATATATATATATATATATATATATATATATATATATATATATATATATATATATATATATATATATATATATATATTCAACCACTCACATCTACACACACACACAGAGATAAGTGACGACAATTTGATGCACAGACGTGAAAACTATATCTATGGAACAGGGATCTTTTGGGACAAGCTGACCAACACACGTAAATAAAGTTTATGTAAATTTTATTTAACATAAAGAACTTCACAACAGCAATATTTTGAGTATAAAATCAAATACAAATAAACATAAGTCAATGAATTAATTAAAGAGTTAGACTCATAGGTGTAATCCTCCCTCCCTCTGTTGAGACAAGATCCCATTAGACGAAAGTTATTAACCCCAAAGAGTCAAAGATTTATACGCTATGGTCTAGTATTTCCCTCTACAGTAAAGAACAGAGTTATACGTTAATCTATTCTGATAAAGGGCAGCATCAGCAAAACTTGCATAGAAAAATACACAAAGTGAGTACATGGATTCTACAAGATATACCTGAGAATTATTCATTCATTCTTCCTCTCTTCTCAGACAACCGTGGCCTCGAGCATTCTTTCTTACCTAATACTTGTGTGGTATCTTCTTGAACAATCTTTAGGACACACACACACACAGCCAATCCAGTGTTATTTTTGGCAAAGAGAACGCCAGCTCCTCAAAAGACAGAATCAAATCCACTTCTCCGGGGAGCAATCCCTTTGGTATTATTATTTAGGATTACTGTTTATGTCACATTTAATTTGTCCAGGTAAGAAATTTAATGGCGCTCACAGTGTCAATAGCTTGAGATTTCCAGTACATAGAAATGACAGGTTGGTAACTTCTCTCAGTATAAAATTCTTTGTCACACCACAAATGGTCAAACGTCAGGAGATGTTAATGCTTGTTAAGTCACCGCAACGGGCTGACTGTAAATGAAATGTGCAAAGAAATCTAGATCTATATGCCCAGTTACAAAGTCACTCTTAATGTTCTTTGGGTGGTATTCTGTCTCTTTCTGGGTGTAAACACAACCTCAGACTGTTTTTACCTTGAAGAAACCCAGATACTAATTAAATTGTTCTTTTGTATGGTTACTCTCAGATTTACATGGAAGCCGCTGGTAAGGTTTAGGGTTTGTGTGAAGGAGAAAAATACAAATACTTAACTATAATATAGTATTCTCAATCCTATCCTTAACCCGCGTAAAATATAATATATTTATCCACTTCGGTTATTTAACTTAAATTATAACCACGGGAGCCGCGCTAGCGTAGTGGTTACAACACCGCTCTGGCGACCGGGTGATACAGGATCAAACCCGGGCGACGGCATTTGAGGATTTTTCGTCGACCGGGATTTGGACTGGATTAACTCGAGACCTGGCGAGGACATTTGAAGAAGTGTCGTCGACCAGGGACTGGCGGCTCCTGAGCCGACCCAGCTGCAATGGGTACCTCTGAAATCGGCGAGTATTTGCCTGAATGGCGAGGGACACCTGTCTCTGTACAAGAAATAAAGGGATACTCACGTAAAATCAATGTCAGGTTAGACATAAAATAATAACCTGAGATTTCGCCTCGAGTATTAGCGGGCGAACGCAAAAAAAAAAAAAAAAAAAAAAAAAAAAAAAAAAAAAATTATAACCACAAGCTTAGAGCTTGTCTTATCGTTTAAAAACTCCCGTGAAATAAATTCTAGTCATTTAAAAAAATCAATCATCATGAATTAAAAATAAATACATATTTCGCCAATACTCATGATGAACAGTGCATTACTAGTCGGTTAAAATATTCTCTGACTGGTTACTAGCAATTAATTAAATTTATTTCTATAGCTGGAATAGTTTAGCTAGAAATTATTATGTATTCTGCTAGCCTTTGTAACACAGTAAATCCTAGAGAAATATTAATGACGCACCTATCTAGTAAATCACTCTGCACAAAATCTAGTGAAATATAATCGACGATTTTACCACTTAAATCACTCAAAACTACTAGTATAGTATTTACCTTCACACAAACTTCTAAGACTATCTCCACCGAAAACTAAGAACTCTACTTAATACAAGTGATTCTAGAATCGTAGCTAGATGTCTTCTGAATCTGTGGAGCACTGGATAAATTGAGTTAGAATGCTGGGGTATATATATAAATGAAATCAAATGGAATGGCCACTATTCACCGAAAACCAGACTCTCTGTCAGATTTCGATTTTCAATCGCTGGCGTTAAAAATTACTGATACCCCGCTCCGCGTTAGCTAATAGATCTGCTGGTAAACCTTCATCAAAGGAAATAGCGAACAGAAAATAAATTAGGCGTGCTAAATTAGAAAAGGGACAGATCTCTGAGTATAGGAGGGTTTTATGTTAACAAAACAGGCGTAGGTGAAAGCTAGGTAAAAGAAAAGTGTAGATAATGAAATAGATATATGAAAGCTATTATCATAATATGTTACAACCCCCATGGACCTCGTCCCGTACCAGACCATACAGAATCCTTAGTAATGTTTTTTGTACTAAAGTTACTCGTAAATCGTAATTCCCGTATTTCACTGAATGTAATAGAAATAGTAGTGACATAAACAACTAGCAAAATTAAAATTACACCTTTAAAATTACAACATCATACGCACAGCCTAAATGTATTTACATTTACATAGTTTCATGTGGTTAAAGTGAAAATTCGGAAAGAAAACATTATAATTCGAAGTAAGAACGTTTAAGAACTACATCAAAATTATGTTCATTTTAACGTTAAACTTTACCGTTTCATGAGATACAATAATGGATTAGGTTTGCATAATCAATAACGGCCCAAATAATGTAGAAGTTGTAGACAAATGCATTTGGAAATATACTCATAAATGAAATAATACTAACAAAATAAATAAATAAATAAACATGAACAAATACACAAGCATTTCAGCACTTAGTGAACATCTCGACTAAATCAGAACTTTCCTTTCCAGGCCTTCAAATCTGCGAACTTGTGTAAATCGCTTCATCGAAATCAATGCCTTTCGCCAACTCACTTTCAATTGATAATATCGCGCAAGACTGGAAAATTCTTGACTGTCCCGTGGTAGATCGTAGATAGTTCTTTATAAGTTTCAGCTTCGAAAAGCTCCTCTCACCCCATCTGATGGTGTCACCCGGTGCGGTTCGCACCCACCTAGTGACGCCACTGAGCACATAAATGCTTTGCTGCAGGTACCTTGCAAGCGGACCAGATGCAGTGGTGGCTTTATGTTCCGTAAGAAGCGAATAGGGAAATGATGATGACGATGGTACAGATAAATACCACCTGGGTGCGTTTAATTTGGACATGCGCCCTAATATACCCGAAGGATCCTGTGTCTAGGCTATTTTTTTAAAAATAACGTTCACATAATGTAGTTGTAGAGGGATAATATCTTATCTAGGAACGAAATAAGACTTGTTAATTCAATATCAATAAACAATCCTAGTTTCAAAACAGAGCGCGTTGTACACTACACACACTAGAAGAAAGTTTTATTCTAATGATTCTTGTATTGACCTATTTTCATTATCATAAGTAGACTGGCAGACGTGAGCATTCTCCGAAACATCAATAAAACCCCAGCAGAAGTGGCCAGATGCGGCGCTTAAGACAAGCTGCTAATTTCATCGTCAGACAGACAGACTGTCAGAAGTGAGGACATCTGAATGTTGGTGGTGGTGGCGTGTGTGTGAGCGTGCGCAGAAATAAGACACTATGTGTATGTTAAGTGTCCATGCGTATCACAATGATAGATGCGGTGTATGTGGTGTGTGTTTTGACGGGATGGCCACTTTTATCCTAATAATATTGCACTAAAAACATGAGCACGCGAGAAAGATGCTAATGCTTACGAGAAAACTCATAACGTGCCATAATTTACGACAACAGTTTTTCTACCGGTGTGTGTGTGAAAAGACATGCAAGGCAGTTAACTTACTTACTTAGTCGTTCCCCTTCTACCGTGAGGTGTAGAGGTTTGGAAGAGAGAGCGCCAGACCATTCTATCAGCTGTCTTCTTCCTGGCCTGGTTCCATTCTAGTCCTCGGTCCTTCAAAGATTGTCTAATGTTGTCCTCCCAGCGGACTCTGGGTCGTCCTGGAGGTCTGGATCCCTGGCTCTTTGTTTCCCATGCTTGTCGTGGTAGCCGATCTTCTCCCATTCTGCAGACATGGCCAAACCATCTTAGTTGGGACTGTTCTATTTGGGTCTGCAGCGGATGGGATTTTAGCCGCAAGGCAGTTAAACAATTATAAATTACTTGCGAACACAGTACGTTAACGTGTAAACATATCGACCTCGCAAGAGTGCGGAAATTATTCTTTTAATTAACTATAGGCAATCTAACGTTGTCAAGTCAGAAAATGAGTTAGCTTCCACTGTGTTTTCCTTAAGTATAATTAATTTTTCTTTCTTTCTTTAATTAGCAGACATGCCCCATGTTTCTTCTTTTGTTTTGATCCTCTTTGATCCCGTGCACGAAGCCTTTGCAGTGGTGGTTTCTGTAAAAACGTGTTTTTGTATTTTAAGGTTTATAGCCAAATGCGCTGCCTTCTTTATTCGCCTTTTAAGACATTACTTGCTAGGGTGTAGGTAGTCAAACCTGTTTTACACACAGAAGGTCGTGGTTTTACCACGGTCTTCTTATCTGTTTCACACACAGAAGGTCGTGGTGTGACCACGGTCTTCTTATCTGTTTCACACACAGAAGGTTGTGGTGTGACCACGGTCTTCTTATCTGTTTCACACATAGAAGGTCGTGGTGTGACCACGGTCTTCTTATCTGTTTCACACACAGAATGTCGTGGTGTGACCACGGTCTTCTTATGTTTCACACACAGAAGGTCGTGGTGTGACCACGGTCTTCTTATCTGTTTCACACACAGAAGGTCGTGGTGTGACCACGGTCTTCTTATCTGTTTCACACACAGAAGGTCGTGGTGTGACCACGGTCTTCTTATCTGTTTCACACACAGAAGGTCGTGGTGTGACCACGGTCTTCTTATCTATTTCACACACAGAAGGTCGTGGTGTGACCACGGTCTTCTTATCTGTTTCACACACAGAAGGTCGTGGTGTGACCACGGTCTTCTTATTTGTTTCACACACAGAAGGTCGTGGTTTTACCACGGTCTTCTTATCTGTTTCACACACAGAAGGTCGTGGTGTGACCACGGTCTTCTTATCTGTTTCACTCACAGAAGGTCGTGGTGTGACCACGGTCTTCTTATCTGTTTCACACACAGAAGGTCGTGGTGTGACCACGGTCTTCTTATCTGTTTCACACACAGAAGGTCGTGGTGTGACCACGGTCTTCTTATCTGTTTCACACACAGAAAGTCGTGGTGTGACCACGGTCTTCTTATCTGTTTCACACACAGAAGATCGTGGTGTGACCACGGTCTTCTTATCTGTTTCACACACAGAAGGTCGTGGTGTGACCACGGTCTTCTTATCTGTTTCACACACAGAAGGTCGTGGTGTGACCACGGTCTTCTTATCTGTTTCACACACATAAGTGTTACGTGCAGTCTTTGATATCTTGCAATATTATACATTTGTATGCTTGTTATGTTCGCAAATATTTTGTAAACAAAATAGATACTTTTTAGTGCTTAAGGAAAAGTCATTATTGAGTTACTTCCCTTGAAAGGAGTTTCACCACTTTCGATCGAACTCCGCGGATGAATCTAGTTTTACTACGATTTATTCTTTGTTTGGGTAGAAATAGATTGTTCTTGCTTCAGAATATCTATGGCCTGAATTTATGTGTAGTGTTTGTCTAGGTAGGACGAGTCTGTCTTATATCTGTATATTTTTACATATCTAAGTCGAACTATATGTTCTTTGTCGCTAGAAAGGTCAAAGGCTGTTCAGCGGATGTGTCGCTAGTTAGTTGTGATTTGGCTTCGCCCTGATGATGGGGGCTGTCGTGTTTTCTGTATCGGCTTGTCGCCGGAAAAAGTGATCGATATATGTGTAGGGGAAAGTGATAGTCGTCTAGACCTATCGTGTATGCTTTACCCCAGTGTTTATTCTTATTGCCAAGGAATGGCAGAATCATATTTCTGACACCAAGGTAACAAAAGCACTTCTTATGAACTCTCTTACGAAGCCATCGTTTTCGATAAGCAGACGCACGATTTGTACGTCTGAGAGAATATTTAACTAGATGAAGAAGACATTCATTTCTAGCAGCACTATATCTTGTATGATGAAGTCAATTGTATCATGATAGAATCTACAGAGCCATGAGAACATTTAATGAATGACTAACTTTAATACAGATTCATTGTCTGTATCCAAACGTGAGTGACAGCTCACCAGAAGCCATCTTGTATCCAAATATTTTGTGACTTTCAAGAAGAGAAAAGGGATACCCCGTACTATCGCTTGATGAGTCCAGAGATCACTGCTACAGATGAGAACCCATTACTAGCGGTTCAAAATGATTATATGAAAAATATGTGCTGAACATTATTTAAAGGAATCTTCGCTAGTCGAGGTTAGGTCTAGAAGCCATCTTGAATACTGTTTATAAACTGACGTGCTTTGTCAGTAAACTCAGATGATATATATATGGGCAATACTGAGTGCTTGTCTACTGACATTCCATTGTGCTATGATTCAACGAGTGCCCATGTAGCATTGTAAGACCATTTATCAATTGTACCATGATGTATTATGCCAACCTGTGATTTGTCACTGTATCCGTGCTGTCGAATGTGTACGTCCAATTAAACTGTAACAAAAAGTACACAGCAGTTGGCGTCGATGACTTCCAGCCATACATGAGTGAGAAAAAGAACATTTATCAACTCTTCGAACTCTTTCATCATTCGCGTATTATACTCTCACTCTATGTCTACACACCACTGCGTAGGTCGAGTTGATATTCCTATTCCTAACAACCACTCTGACGAGCAACGCTGGGGCCAACAACAAGTCTTTAACATTGGAGCTTCCACAGACCACCATACCTCTTAACACTGTGGTCCTGTAAATAGTTGATGTCAGTGTGAACAAGGAACAATACAATTTCATATCTATACACCATTCAACAGTATATATAGAAACAGCATTTAACTCTGGTGGAATTCAAAAAAGAGGATATTTAACACTGGTATGCTATATATTAGTTAACACTGGTGAGCCAGCTTTCTGGGTTTGACCTCGCAGAAGTTGAGAAGTCAACAGACTACCGATACCAGACCGTTTCCTGTGGCTGATACGACACACTTGCAGTATTAGTTTGCTCTTTGTCAACACTTTGTCACGTGACCTATCAAGTGAATGCAGTATCTAGGTCAGCGTTGTTGACATTTTTACGCTTAGACATTACAGAGTTTCACAGTACAGAGATGATACTTTGAAGGCCATAAACTGTTCTATTGTTGCAGTATTGTTGAACATAAGTGCGTAAATTTCATCGTTGGACCTTCTGATACTAATATTGTTGAACATTGTAATAGATTAAATCAAAAATCTAGTATTGATTAAAGTGGCAGTTTACTTTGTTTATTCAGAAACTGTGCCATTATATTTATGAACTGAAACTCTTTCCAACACATTTCATTATTTAATGTATAACTGAGCATCCTATCTGCAACACAGTGCTTTATATATTACACACATGATATATGCATTTATGATTATGTTATATGTTATTTGTTTGTATAGTATATTAGTTTATATGTCAGCAGGTTGTGTTTAGGTTGGGCGGTGTCCTCACAACAGAATATCCCACGTCATAGAGGGTCCGTTGTGGGCGTTTTCTTTAGGTGCAATTTCCTTAATTGGAAATTTGCTTGCAACAACTAGTTGCTATTTGTGTTAGCTGTGAAGACTGTAATTATTGTTATTTTTGTAATATTTCTTTGTTCTTTAGTTTTGTTTTGATTTGTTTGTAATTTGTTGGTCTACCCTTTTCTATCTTTCAGTTCTATTCACAATTTATATTCATATACTGTGACGTCATTTGTGTTGTTATTCCTTGCAGACTCAGTGATTATTTTCATTGATTTCCCTATTTGATTTATTTGATTTCTGCAAACGTTTTCGTATTGTCAGTCTTATTTGTACTTTATGTATGCTGTTGGTTGACATATGTTTTATATAGGTATATTTCATAAGACACTATTGCTTGTGCACTGCACTTGGATTATGGTATAAACCAGTACTTTATTATTATTACTGGTATACAAGAAATTATACAAGACCTTATTAAGGCTTGTGACCCACTGAGATTGAGATAGTGTACTGATTAATCAAGTCATTAAGAACTTGTGGTATTATTATTGTTTCAAGTAATTAGTATTATTGTTAGACATCATGTCTACATTAGAATACTTCAATGCACAAGGGAAATCCCTTGATAAGACTGGTCAACAATTAGAAGAATGGGTAGTTGCTCAATATGACAAGACATTAGCAGCTGAAGAGAGAAGATTAGCAGCTGAAGAGAAAAGACTAGACAGAGAAGCTACTGCTGCTGCTGAACAAAAGAAATTGCAGATGCAGGTGGAGGAAAGGAGATTTGAAGCTGAACAAAAAAAATTAGAAAGAGAAGCTGCTGCTGAACAAAAAAGATTAGACAGTGAAGCTGAACAAAAAAGATTAGACAGGGAAGCTGAACAAAAAAGATTAGACAGTGAAGCTGAACAAAAAAGATTAGACAGAGAAGCTGAAGAAAAAAAAGCAATAAGAGAACATGAATTTGAGTTAGAGAAATTAAGATTGACAAGTATGAGTAATGTTAATCAGGCATCTAGTGGTAATGGTAAACCTTCTACTTACAAGGTTAAGGTTCCACCGTTCAATCAGTCCAGTGACGATATTACATTCTGGCTGGATAGATCTGAATGTTCTTGTCGTACTCATAATGTGGATAAATCACAATATGCTAACCAATTAGCAGAAAACTTGAAAGGTGAATCTCTGACTAGGTTATGCCTTGTAGGAGATGCAGCTAAGGATAATTATGATGTCATTAGGGCAGCTTTGATTAAAAAAATACCAGCTAAGTGAGGAAGGCTATCGCCTTTTGTTTAAGACGATGGTGCCTGAGACAGGTGTAGAATTCTCAGAATTCATTGCAAAGGCACGTCTCACAGTTGATCGCTGGATTGAGCTTTCCAAAACAGAAAAAACGTATGAAGGACTTATGGATTTGTTGCTCAGAGATAAGATTATGTCATGTGTTAACAAACCATTCCTTGAATTTATACATGAGCGTAAACCAAATCACTAAAGGAAATGGAAGAATATTGTTCCCAATATGTCACTGCACACCCCGACGTGACTTTTGGCAACACTAAGTTTAAGGAGAGTATGCCAGTTGCTTCAGCAACACCATACAATCCCAATTATTCACACAGATTTCAGGGACCTCAAAACAGATTTGAAAAAAAAGGTAACCATAATAGTTATCAAAACCAAGGTAACCAATCATTTCAGGGTTCTTCTTCGAAGAACTGGAGACGAGCTGATAGCTCTCGACACAGGGGTGGTCATAATTATAGGAATTTCCATAGAGGAAGTAATTATAGAAACTATCCGAGGTATCCGTCTTGGAGTCAACAAGATCACAATTACAGAGATACTCATTATAATGAATATGATAATGGTAACCAAGAGAACTATGACTCAAACCCAAATAGGGGTTAGAATAGAGGTAACAATAACTACAGAGGTAATAATAACCGAGGTAGATCTCAAAACAGAAGACATAAACCACATTTTCAGGCAAACTCTGCACAGCAAGAGTCTCATGAAGCCTATAAACAGAGTAAAGATAATAATGACGCTAGTAATATGGCATGTTCCGCTTTTGATTTTGGGAGAGCATCTCAGTGCCCCCAATGCAAAACATTATTTGAGCCAACCACAGTGTCTACTTTAAGCTGTGGCCATCCTCTTCCTGCTCTTCCTGCATCAGTCGCGCATGATGGAAGAGGTTCTCTTGTCTTACATAAGGGTTTAGTACATAACAATCCAGTCTCCGTTCTATTTGATTCTGGATGCACCACAATTGGTGTTAGGCAGTCACTCGTAGATCCTTCCCGTGCCACTGGACAAGTAGTCAAATGTGTAACATTTGGCGGCACATTAGAGAAATACTCTACTGCTATCATTAGGATTGCTACTCCTTTCTTTACAGGAGATGTACAACCATGTCTTCTTCCAAATCCGATCGCTGACCTTATCATCGGTCGCATTCATGGAGTCAAAGAATGCACTCCGCAACAAATTTCCGCGTGGGAAAAGCAAAACATGCAGATTGCTAACGCTGTAGTCACTAGAGCTCAAGCTCTTAATATGCCTCAAACTTCATCTACTGAAGATAATGAAGAGCATAACCAAGATGATCCCTTGGTAATTTCTCGTGACTCGTTTATAAAACAGCAAGAAGATGATCCCACTCTGAAGAAATTCTTCATTCTTGCAACTAAAGGTGATCCGAATAAAGACACAAGTCGTAAATCTTGGATTACAAAGAAGAATGGCGTACTTGTACGTATGGTTCAAGACTCCATTACGTCAAGTCATTCTCAAATCCTGGTTCCCAAGAATTTGAGAGTTAAAATTTTGCAGCACGCTCATGACTCTCAGTGTGCTGGACACATGGGTTTTTCCCGTACTAAGTCAAGAATTCTTGCGGCTTTCTTTTGGCCATTGGTAAACAAGGACATACGGATTTATTGTTGATCTTGTAAAGTATGTCAGGAAGTTAAATCCAAAGGTCCACGCCATGCTGCACCCATTCAGGCGGCAGACATTCCTATTCGGCCGTTTCAAAAAATGGCCATACACATTATTGGTCCATTTAAGATCAAGTCTGCCAGAGGACATCAGTTTATCTTGACGTGTGTTGATATGTGCACACGTTGGCCAGAGGCTATTCCTCTGAAGAGCATTACTACTGCTGATATTGCAGATGCTCTTTGGCTTATATTCTCTCGTCTGGGTTTCCCCGGAGAGATATTATCAGACCATGGCACCCAACTAATATCAGATACCATGTCTCAAGTAATGTCTACTCTGCAGATAGATAGATCTTTAAGTAGTATCTACCATCCAATGTCTAATGGGATGGTTGAACGCCTTAATAGAACACTTAAAAACTTACTAGGGAAGATAACTGAGGATCATCCTCAAGACTGGGACAGAGTTTTACCTGCGGCCCTCTTCGCTTACAGAGAGGTCCCCAATGAACATACAGGATTTTCTCCGTTTGAACTTGTCTTTGGGGCGCGACCGCGCGGCCCTATGTCTTTGCTCCATGATCTCATAACAGCTGACAATATTGACGATGACACAAAGTCATCTTAAGAATATGTCATCGCGTTGAGACAAAAGATTATCGAAGCATGCAAATTAACAACTTCTTCTTCCGAATTTGCGAAACAGAAGGCAAGGCAATTTGCCAATAAGAAGAGATGCTTACGACAACTTTGTCCTGGTGACAAAGCATTTGTATTACTACCTTGTAGGGAAAACAGACTACTTATTTCTTGGAAAGGTCCGTACGATATAATATCGAAAATTTCCGATGTAGACTATATTGTCGATATTGATGGGAAGCATAAAACCTTCCACATCAATATGCTTACTGAATTCCATGAACGTCCGGATTATTTACAACCCATTTTCCAAGCAACGGACGATTCTCCAGTACAACACGGTTGTTGCGTGCATATTTTGACGCACATATTACAAAAATCGATATGGCTTTGACGCACATATTACAAAAATCGATATGGCTATTTAATTTGGAAAAAATATAGACATTCATTCATTTGTGTATGAAAATGCTGTCTATGGGGAAGGCTAGATAATCCATAATTGTTTTACCCTGTTGATTATAGGAGTAATCGTTCTTGATATTAATTCGGCGCATGGATATGACACCCTTGTCCGTACCTATTTCTTAGGGCCAGAAAATAGATTAATTTGCTTATTATGTTTATGGCCTGAATTCATATGTATTACATATTATTAGTACAAGTAGAATCAGTCCTATATTGTATATTTTGGATGGGTAGGCAGGACTATATTCTTGTTACACCGCTCTAGCGGAAGTAGGAGTTGTCTTGTCTAGTCGTGATGAGTTCCGATGTACCGTGACAATGGCGGTTAAGCATTTTTCCAGGGCTGGTAGATTCTTCAGTAAAAATGCTTTATGAAGTGGTTTTTCTTCTATAGGAGATTGTGTCTCTACTAGAGTTGTGTTAGAGACTCTCCTAATGTACGGTACCATGTATGATTCGGACTCCAGGTAATTCCAGTCCCTGTTTTGATGATCTCAGGTCGGTTAGGCCTAGCGGGAATTTTGTGCTTCGCAACGCTAGGGTCAAGTTTGTATCGACGGAGATGACAGGCTCCATACTGTAATTATGTCTACGTGAGGTAACTGGATTACGGTAGATCTGTGTGGAGGAACTTTATGAAATTATGCATATGTATTGCAAATTAACTTTGGCTTATATATATATCCTCCTGTGAGCGAGTGAGCGACAACTCAGGTAGGCGGCCATGTTACATTCCTGTCATCGTATTTTTGAATCACTGTCCAAAGAACGGGGCATGTATCTTATTATTCGGACAGTGGCAAGGAGATCTCAATTTTGATAGAGACCCCTTATCGTGGTTTCACAATATGATAAACTGTGAATATAAAGCAACTTTAGTTACTTACCGATCCGCCTTCACTGACGCGCTTAGTCAGATAGGGGATGTGGCCATTGATGTACTACCTATTATTTATGAATGTGCCATGACATAGGATCTACTATGTATGCCTGCAAATTGATATGTCAACATACCCATGATTTACTCGTTATGTCCCAGTGTGAGCGTCCAAATAAACTGTGTAAACAAAGATTCCAGCAGTCTGCATTGGTGCCTTGTAGACACAAGTGAATGAGTGTTTAGATTGGTCAGAACACGAACAGTACACCATTCGCGTTAATCACACTCTACCCTTCTACCCATATATACACCATCCTGCGTCGGTTGAAGTGACCAAGTTTAGGGCCTGCTTCCCCTGGAGCCTTAGAGGGAAACTACTGTTTACAGCTGCCTTTGCCTTCCCTAACTTAGGACTAGGGTGAGTTACCCATTTACAGCTGGGTAGACTGGAGCATGCCTGATCTCAACAACTCTGTACACTACAATGGACACATACAGTAGTGGCACCACAAACAACATGCTACAGTGATTGATAGTGGAGCTTTACAGAAGAAAGAGAACACACCACACTTTACAGAAGGTTTACAGTATACAACTGACACTTCTTTATAGACTGACATTTTGTGTGTGTTGTACAAAACAACTTTACAGTGGGAAAGAAATTTTACAGTGGTGGCCAGTGTGGGGATCGAACCCACGACATTCGCGTTATCAGCACGAATTCTGTGATCATTTTTTTCATTTCTCCTATTTAATTTAATTTGATCTCTGCAAATGTTTTCAGATTGTCTTTTCTTGTTTGTCCTTTGTAATGTCTTTAGTTGACATATGACGTATAGTGGAATACACTTATAGTATAGTACAGATCAGTACTTTATGATTGTTATTGTTATAAAACAAAGTGTACAATACCTTTATAAGGCTTGTCTCCCAAAGTGATTGGAAAAGGGAAATATTATTTTCCACAGGTACTCAAGTGATCATTGATTACATTAAGGTATACAAGACGTTTGTAAGGCTTGTCTCCCACAGTATTTGAGATACAGTTATTGTTGTCCACAAGTACTCAAGTTATCATTGGGTATTATAAACCATACAAGTTTTCACTAAGACTAAGTCTATGGTATAGACTTGTCTCCCATTAAAGTGAAATAAGGTAATTTATTTACTCTTCAGGTTTCTGATTTAAGAAGACAAAATGTCTACATTAGATTACTTTATAGCACAAGGAAAATCCCTTGATAAGACTGGGAAAGACTTAGAACAATGGGCTGTTGCTCAATATGACAAAGCATTAGCTGCAGAAGAAAAAAAAGCTGCTGCTGAGGAAAAAAAAGCTGCGGCTGAGGAGAGAAAACTTCAAATAGAAGAAAAAAAATTAGAAGCTGCTGCTGAAGAGAGAAAAGCTGCTGCTGCTGCTGAAGAGAGGAAAGCTCTAGCTGAAGAAAAAAGATTAGAAAAAGAAGCTGATACTGCTGCTGAACTAAAGAAATTGCAGATGCAAGTGGAGGAAAGGAGATTTGATGCAGAACAGAAGAAATTAGAAGCTGCTGCTGCTGCTGCAGCTGAACAAAAAAAATTAGAAGTTGCTAGAAGTTGCTGCAGAACAGAAGAAATTAGAAGTTGCTGCAGAACAGAAGAAATTAGAAGTTGCTGCAGAACAGAAGAAATTAGAAGCTGCTGCAGAACAGAGAAGATTAGATAGAGAAGTTGAAGAGAGAAAAGCAATAAGAGAACATGAATTTGAGTTAGAGAAATTAAAATTGACAAGTATGAGTAATGTTAATCAGGCATCTAGTGGTAATGGTAAACCCTTTGTGTACAAGGTCAAGGTACCAGCGTTCAACTCTGCCAGTGATGATATAGCATTCTGGCTTGATAGATTTGAACGGGCTTGTCGAGCTCATAATGTTGACAAATCACAGTATGTGAATCAGTTGTCTGAAAATCTAAAAGGGGAGTCTATGAGTAAGTTATATTTCGTCGAAGAGGCCGACAAGGATAATTATGATGCTGTTAGGGCAGCTTTGATGAAGAGATATCAGCTGTCTGAGGAAGGTTATCGTCTTTTGTTTAAAACAATGAGACCTGAGGTAGGTGTAGAATTCTCAGAATTCATCTCAAAAGCACGAATTACACTTTCACGATGGATTGAATTATCCAAAACAGAGAAAACATTTGATGGTCTTACGGATTTATTGCTAAGAGACAAGGTCATGTCTTCGGTAAATAAATCATTCCTAGAGTTCTTACATGAGCGTAAACCTAGTACATTAAAGCAAATGGAAGAATATTGTGACCAGTATGCCACGGCACACCCTGACATGATTCTTAGTAACTCTAACATTAAAGAGAGTATGCCAGTTGCTTCGGCAACAGAATATAATCAGAATTACTCACACAAATTCCAAGGAGCTAAAAATAAATTTGATAAAAAGGTTAATTGGAATAAGTATCAAAACCAAGATAACCACTCAAATCAGGGTTCTTCTTCAAAGAACTGGAATCGGGCTGATAGTCCTCGACACGCGAGAGGGGTACCCATAATTTTAGAAATTGTCGTAAAGGGAGTAGCTATAGGAACTACCCAAGTGCTTCATGGAGAGAAAAGAACCAATATTACAGGGATACTCAGTATAATGAGCGTGATGATTATGATCATGAATATTATGATTCAAACCCAAATAGGGGTTATAAAAGAGGAAATAATAATTATAGAGACAATTATAACCGAGGTAGATCACAACACAAAAGACATGGTAAATCTTATTACCAGGCTAACTCTGCACAACAGGAGTTCCACGACGCCGGTAATCAGAATAATGATAAAAAAGACTCCAATAGTGTAGCAAATTCCGCTTTCGATTTTGCTAGAGCATCTGAGTGTTCGCAATGCAAAACATTATTCGATCCAACCAGTTTCTACTTTAAGCTGCGGTCACCCGCTTCCCGCGCTCCATGCGTCAATCGCGCATAATGGAAGGGGTGCTCTTGTCTTTAATAGGGGCCTAATAGATGGTACTCCGGTATCAATTCTTTTCGATTCGGGGTGCACTACCATCGGAGTGAGGCAATCACTCGTAAATCCTTCTCGAGCTACAGGCAATATAGTCAAATGTGTAACATTTGGTGGCACATTGGAGAAGTACTCCACTGCCATTATCAATATTGCAACGCCTTTCTTTACAGGAGAGGTGCAAGCATGTCTCTTGCCGAATCCGATCGCTGATCTTATCATCGGTCGCATTCATGGAGTGAAAGAATGCAATCCACAGCAAATTTCTAATTGGGAAAATGTTAATATGCAATCTGCTAATGCAGTAATCACTAGGGCTCAAGCTCTTAATATGCCGCAATCTTCACATTCTGAAGATAATGATGCGCAGATCCAAGATGATCCCTTGGAGATTTCCCATGATTCCTTTATAAAACAGCAGGAAGATGATCCTACTCTAAATAAATTCTTTACTCTGGCAACAAAAGGTGATCCGAATAAGGATACAAATCGTAAATCATGGATTACGATGAAGAATGGCGTACTTGTACGTATGGTACAAGACTCCGCTAGATCCATTCATTCTCAAATCCTTGTGCCTAAAAATATGAGAGTTAAAATCTTACAGCACGCTCATGATTCTCAGTGTGCTGGACATATGGGTTTTTCCCGTACTAAAGCTAGAGTTCTTCAATCTTTCTTTTGGCCTGCTGTGAATAAGGACATACGAATCTATTGTCGATCTTGTAAAGTATGTCAAGAGGTTAAATCCAGAGGTCCACGCCATGATGCACCTATTCAGGCTGCAGACATTCCAATTCGACCATTTCAAAAAATGGCGATAGACATCACTGGTCCATTTAAGATAAAGTCTGCTAGAGGACACCAATTTATTTTGACGTGTGTTGATATGTGCACACGTTGGCCGGAGGCTGTTCCTCTAAAGAGCATAACTACTGCTGACGTCGCAGATGCTCTTTGGTTAATATTTTCTCGTCTGGGATTTCCAGCAGAAATATTATCCGACCATGGTACCCAACTCATATCGGATACCATGTCTCAAGTAATGTCGACTCTTAAGATAGAGAGATCGCTGAGTAGTAGTATTTATCATCCTATGTCCAATGGGATGGTGGAACGTCTGAATAGAACTCTGAAAAACCTACTAGGTAAGATAACAGAAGATCATCCTCAGGATTGGGATAGGGTTTTACCCGCGGCTCTCTTTGCATATAGAGAGGTCGCCAACGAACATACAGGATTTTCTCCCTTTGAACTTGTCTTTGGCGCGAAACCGCGAGGTCCTATGTCCTTACTTCATGATCTTATAACTGCTGATAATATTGTCAATGACACAAAATCCTCTTATGAATATGTCATCGCACTTAGACACAAGATTATTGAAGCATGCAAATTGGCAACTGCTTCTTCTGAATTTGCGAAACAGAAGGCAAGGGAATTTGCCAATAAAAAGAGATGTTTGCGACAACTTTGTCCAGGTGACAAAGCATTTGCCTTGCTACCTTGTAGGGAAAATAGACTTCTTATTTCTTGGAAAGGTCCATACGATATAATATCAAAAGTTTCCGATGTTGACTATATCGTCGATATTGACGGGAAGCGTAAAACCGTCCACATCAACATGCTCACGGAATTCCATGAACGTCCTGATTATTTACAACCTGTTTTCCAGGCAACGGACGATTTTCCAGTCCAACATGGACAGTACTCATCTCTGTCAGTAATACAGGATGAGGAAACGAGTTTCTCGGATGTAAATTTACCTTTTCCAATGATTCCTCTTCACTCTAATGAATCATGGAAAGATGTTGCAATTTCTCCAGAATTATCTCCAGGAGAGCAGAAACAAGTTTCTACTATGTTAGAACAATTTCAGGATGTCCTTACTGACATTCCTGGTCAAACTGATGTCATTCAACATGACATTATTCTTACTGACCATAGTCCTATAAAAGTCAGACCGTATCCTATCCCGATACATTTTCAAGCACAGGTAGAGAAAGAGTTGGATGAGATGATAGAGTTAAAAATTATTGAACCATCCACATCAGCATATTCTTCGCTGATGGTTATTGTACGAAAAAAAGACAATAACATACGTCTTTGCGTGGATTATCGCAAATTGAACCAAGTGACGAAATTTGATGCTGAACCTATGCCTTTACTAGAAGAGCTACTTACGAGACTATCGAATTCTCATTTCTTTACTAAACTCGATTTGTCTAAGGGATATTGGCAAGTTCCATTATCCGAACACGCCAAACCGTTTACTGCTTTTTCGACGCCTAGGGGTCTATTCCAATGGAATTTCATGCCTTTCGGTCTTATGAACGCCCCTGCAACATTCGTACGCATGATGCGTCGAATCCTATCTCATCGCTCAGATGTCATTGCGTATCTTGATGACATCTGTCTTTTCAGTGATACTTGGAACGATCACTATAATGGGATAAATGAACTATTGTCTATCTTACGCGAGCATAATCTGACAGCAAAACCATCGAAAGCATGTATTGGTTTTAGCGAAATATCTTTCTTAGGACACCGTGTTGGTCATGGGTTCCTAAAAACAGAAGACCATAATACAAGTAAGATACTTAACATTTCTATTCCTAAGACTAAAAAGCAAGTGCGAAGTCTCTTAGGTCTAATACAATTTTATGGACGATTCATTCCGAATCTGTCCTCCATTATGTCACCTCTTTCTTCCTTGCTAAAGAAAGGGTCTCCTAATGTAGTCCACTGGACTCAAGAATGTCAATCCTCTTTGGATAAGGTTAAAACTATGTTTTCTACTTCACCTATCCTAGTATTGCCTTCTAAGGATAAGATATTTATTCTTCGTAGTGACGCTTCATCCACCGGGATTGGAGCAGCACTAATGCAAGAGTACTCTGGAACTCTGCATCCTGTGATGTATATTTCTCAGAAATTAAATGCCGCAGAGAAGAATTACTCGGTCCTAGACCGTGAATTATTGGCGATGGTTTGGTCAATCCTTAAACTGCAAAGATTTCTCCTTGGCGCGCATTTCATTGTGGAAACTGACCAGAAAGCTCTTACGGCTATTCAGAGTAAAAATCTGAAGAGCGCAAGATCAACGCGATACGTGATTGCTTTGCAGCCATTTCATTTTTCGGTGCGAGCTATCCGTGGGTCAGAAAATGTGATGGCAGATATTTTGTCTAGATGCCCACATGATTCATAACTGTTATACAACTTTGATACAGTTGTTCCTATGTTGAAATGTGTACACATATGTAATATCATATATTGATTGTAACACTACTTAGCGGTTCATTGATATTTATTCACCGCTGATTTTTCAATGTTTTTCGTCTTTGATGATCATGATGTTAAGATATCTTAGATGAAATTTATGTATAAACTAATGTACAAATTGTGTTATTGCTAATATTGTAGTATGCGTTGGTGACACCTCTCTGGAAATATTTATACTTAGAGAAGTACTTTCTCTAAGGTCAGAAAACTTATGCTTATCATCTGCGCATTGTTATTGGTGCGTTGTGAGCCTATTGTATGTTGCTCCTAGATGTATTTCAAAAAAAAAAAATGTACCATTTTTTTTTCCCGAGGGGTGTGGTAATCTGTTGCGTGCATATTTTGACGCACATATTACAAAAATCGATATGGCTATTTAATTTGGAAAAAATATAGACATTCATTCATTTGTGTATGAAAATGCTGTCTATGGGGAAGGCTAGATAATCCATAATTGTTTTACCCTGTTGATTATAGGAGTAATCGTTCTTGATATTAATTCGGCGCATGGATATGACACCCTTGTCCGTACCTATTTCTTAGGGCCAGAAAATAGATTAATTTGCTTATTATGTTTATGGCCTGAATTCATGTGTATTACATATTATTAGTACAAGTAGAATCAGTCCTATATTGTATATTTTGGATGGGTAGGCAGGACTATATTCTTGTTACACCGCTCTAGCGGAAGTAGGAGTTGTCTTGTCTAGTCGTGATGAGTTCCGATGTACCGTGACAATGGCAGTTACGCATTTTTCCAGGGCTGGTAGATTCTTCAGTAAAAATGCTTTATGAAGTGGTTTTTCTTCTATAGGAGATTGTGTCTCTACTAGAGTTGTGTTAGAGACTCTCCTAATGTACGGTACCATGTATGATTCGGACTCCAGGTAATTCCAGTCCCTGTTTTGATGATCTCAGGTCGGTTAGGCCTAGCGGGAATTTTGTGCTTCGCAACGCTAGGGTCAAGTTTGTATCGACGGAGATGACAGGCTCCATACTGTAATTATGTCTACGTGAGGTAACTGGATTACGGTAGATCTGTGTGGAGGAACTTTATGAAATTATGCATATGTATTGCAAATTAACTTTGGCTTATATATATATATCCTCCTGTGAGCGAGTGAGCGACAACTCAGGTAGGCGGCCATGTTACATTCCTGTCATCGTATTTTTTGAATCACTGTCCAAAGAACGGGGCATGTATCTTATTATTCGGACAGTGGCAAGGAGATCTCAATTTTGATAGAGACCCCTTATCGTGGTTTCACAATATGATAAACTGTGAATATAAAGCAACTTTAGTTACTTACCGATCCGCCTTCACTGACGCGCTTAGTCAGATAGGGGATGCGGCCATTGATGTACTACCTATTATTTATGAATGTGCCATGACATAGGATCTACTATGTATGCCTGCAAATTGATATGTCAACATACCCATGATTTACTCGTTATGTCCCAGTGTGAGCGTCCAAATAAACTGTGTAAACAAAGATTCCAGCAGTCTGCATTGGTGCCTTGTAGACACAAGTGAATGAGTGTTTAGATTGGTCAGAACACGAACAGTACACCATTCGCGTTAATCACACTCTACCCTTCTACCCATATATACACCATCCTGCGTCGGTTGAAGTGACCAAGTTTAGGGCCTGCTTCCCCTGGAGCCTTAGAGGGAAACTACTGTTTACAGCTGCCTTTGCCTTCCCTAACTTAGGACTAGGGTGAGTTACCCATTTACAGCTGGGTAGACTGGAGCATGCCTGATCTCAACAACTCTGTACACTACAATGGACACATACAGTAGTGGCACCACAAACAACATGCTACAGTGATTGATAGTGGAGCTTTACAGAAGAAAGAGAACACACCACACTTTACAGAAGGTTTACAGTATACAACTGACACTTCTTTATAGACTGACATTTTGTGTGTGTTGTACAAAACAACTTTA
Organism: Oreohelix idahoensis; assembly: GCA_024509875.1. Lineage (NCBI taxonomy): Eukaryota > Metazoa > Mollusca > Gastropoda > Stylommatophora > Oreohelicidae > Oreohelix > Oreohelix idahoensis. The sequence goes on from JAMPIV010014327.1 coordinate 462,471, forward strand.
CAGTGGGAAAGAAATTTTACAATGGTCATTACTCATCACTGTCCGTGATACAGGATGAGGAAACAAATTTTTCAGATGTAAATCTTCCTCTTCCAATGATCCCACTTCATTCTAGTGAATCATGGAAGAACGTTACTGTCTCTCCTGATTTGTCTCTAGGAGAACAGCGACAAGTTTCAACTATGTTGCAAACATTTCAGGATGTACTTACTGACATCCCTGGACAAACTCATGTCATTGAACATGACATTGTTCTAACTGACCATACTCCTATTAGGGTTAGACCTTATCCTATCCCTATACATTTTCAAGCACAGGTCGAGAAAGAGTTGGATGAGATGATAGATTTGAAAATAATCGAACCATCCACCTCTGCATATTCTTCGCCGATGGTTATTGTTCGAAATAAAGACAATAACATACGTCTTTGCGTTGACTATCGCAAATTGAATCAAGTAACGAAGTTCGATGCTGAACCTATGCCTTTACTGGAAGAGCTACTTACTCGACTTTCCAAATCTCATTTTTTCACTAAACTTGATTTGTCTAAAGGATATTGGCAAGTACCTTTATCTGAACGCGCCAAACCTCTCACGGCTTTTTCAACACCTAGAGGTTTGTTCCAATGGAATTTTATGCCTTTCGGTCTGATGAACGCACCAGCTACATTCGTACGCATGATGCGCCGAATCCTATCTTATCGGTCAGATGTCATTGCATATCTAGACGACATCTGTCTTTTTAGCGATACTTGGGAAGATCACTATTCAGGGTTAGATGAATTGCTGTCTACTTTGCGCGAGCACAACCTGACAGCGAAACCCTCTAAAGCCTATATTGGTTTTAGCGAAATTTCTTTCCTAGGCCACCGAGTTGGTCATGGTTTCCTAAAGACAGAGGACCATAATACTAGTAAGATACTTAATATCTCTATCCCTAAGACTAAAAAACAGGTGAGAAGTCTGTTAGGTCTTATTCAATTTTATGGCAGATTCATTCAGAATCTATCCTCTATCATGGCACCTCTTTCTACACTTTTAAAGAAAGGTTTGCCTAATATGGTCCACTGGTCTCAGGAATGCCAATGCTCTTTCATTCATTCATAACCCTCCACTCCCAAAGGAGCATAGGCCTTCAACAAACACATGCCAAGTTCTCCTGTCACGTGCCATCATCTCAAGTTCTTTCCATGTTCTCCTCATCATTTTCACCTCTGTTTTCAACTCTCTTCTCCATGTACTTCTTGGTCTTCCTCTGCCTCTCTTGCCCTGGGGGTTCCAGAACAAGGACTGCCTTGTAATGCTATCAACAGGTTTCCTCAGTGTGTGTCCTATCCATCGCCATCGTCTTCTTCTCATCTCTTGTTCCACTGGCACTTGTCCAGTTCTTGTCATCAGTTCCACATTGGTAACCTTGTCATACGATTTTAATCCCTCTATTCTACGCAAGCACCCATTTATGAAAGTCTGTAGCTTTTTGGTTGTTGTCTTTGTTGTTCTCCATGTCTCCGAGCCATACAATAGGACTGACTTCACATTTGAGTTGAAGATTCTTATTTTCGTGTTGGATCCTATTTCTCTTGATCTCCATATATTTCCCAATGCAATGAAAGCTCCTCTTGCTTTTTGTATTCTTATTTTGATATCGCTGTCTGTCCCTCCAACTTTGTCTATATTACTGCCAAGATATGTGTATGATTCTACATCTTGTATTGGCGTTTCTTCAAGTTCAACCCTGTTTTCATTACCTGCATTTATTCGCATTATTTTTGTCTTTTCCCTGTGTATTTTCAAACCCAATTGCTGTGACCTCTCATCGAGTGTTTTCAATTTGTCCTGCATCTGATTACGGTTATGGGACAGGAGAGCCAAATCATCAGCAAAATCCAGATCATCCAACTGCTTAGTCAGAGTCCACTGGATTCCATTTCTGTTGTGTGTTGTCGATGATCTCATAACCCAATCTATTGCCAGCAAGAAAAGAAATGGAGACAAGAGGCATCCCTGTCGCACTCCTGTTCTTATCCCAAATGGTTCTGTAAGCTGTCCTTCATGAAGAACTCTGCACGTCATGTCTTCATAGGTTTTCTTTATTAAATTAATGATTTTCAGGGGAACTCCATAATGCCTCATCAATTTCCAAAGTGATTCTCTGTCCACACTGTCAAATGCTTTTTCGTAGTCCACAAATCCGATGTATAGTGGTGAATTCCATTCCAGACTTTGTTCAACTATTATTCTCAAAGTGGCTATCTGGTCTGTACATGATCTGTTTTGTCGAAAACCTGCTTGTTCATCTCTCAATTTCTTGTCTATGGACTCCTTTAATCTCTCAAGGATAATCCTGTTCAATACCTTTCCTGGCACTGATAGTAACATTATTCCTCTATAATTTGTGCACTCTTGTAGATTTCCCTTCTTAGGCAACTTAACCAGATATCCTTCCTTCCATTCTGCTGGTATCTCTTCTTTTCCCAGACTTTACCAAGTAATTTATATAACATCTCTGTAGCCGTGTCGATATCTGCTTTGCTGGCCTCTGCTGGAATGCCATCAGGTCCAGACGCTTTTCCATCTCTTAGAAGCTTTATGGCTTTCTTTATTTCTTCCTTCGTTGGTCTTTCACCGTTAATTTGTAGCTCTTCTTCTGCTGGCTGGATGTCCGGCGGGTTTTGTGGAGCTGGTCTATTGAGAAGGTCCCCAAAATATTCTGTCCACCTCTTCATTTGCTCTTGTATATTGCTGAGCAGTTTCCCATTCTTATCTTTTATGAGGCAACTTGTTTGCTTGTATTTCCCTGTTAGCTTCTTTGTGCTGCTATACAGTTCTCTCATATTTCCTTTGGCTGCAGCATCTTCTGCCTCTCTTGCCAACTCCTCAATATACTTCCTCTTGTCTCTTTTGATACTTCTTTTTACTTCTTTGTTTGCTTCTGTGTACACTTCTTGAGCCTTGGCTTTGGAACTTCTGGTTTTGCTTGTGTTTAACTCTGCTTTCTTGTTTTTTCTATCTTTTATCTTATTGATGGTTTCTGTTGTTATCCATGCTTTTTGTTGTCTTTCCCTTTTCCCCAGTATTTCTTCACATGTCTCCTTCCATACCGTTTTGACCTGCTGCCAATAGTCTTCTGTATTCTCTACATCTTCCAACTGTTGGAGCACTTGGAATTTGTTGGATACTGTGACCGCAAATTTGTCTCTTGTTTCTTGATTTCTTAGCTGTCCTACATTAAACTGTTGTCTATAATTTTGCATTGTTGCATATCTCTTGAGTTTCATTTTTACTTTGGCTATCAGAAGATGGTGATCTGATGCCACATCTGCTCCTCTATATACCTTTACATCCTGCAATGATGATCTAAACTTCTTCTTTATGCATATATGATCGATCTGATTTTCTGTTCTATGGTCTGGTGATATCCATGTTGCCTTGTGTATTCTCTTATGTGGAAACATGCTTCCTCCTATAGCCAGTTGATTTGAAGCACAGAAGTTTGCGAATAGTTCTCCATTTTCATTCATTACTCCTAGCCCATGTTTTCCCATGACTTCTTCAAATCCAGTATTGACTGTACCTATCTTTGCATTTATGTCACCCATCAAAATTGTGATGTCTCTTCTTTTTACTTTATCCATAATTTCCTGTAGTTTAGTATAAAATGCTTCTTTCACAGACTCTTCTTTGTCATTAGTTGGTGCATAACATTGGATGACATTGACATGAATTTTCTTTTTAGCTGTTTTGAAAATAGCTGTTATTATTCTGGGTCCCACAGCTTCCCATTCAATGAGTGCTTTCTGTGCTTCTTTAGATAACATAAGAGCTACCCCTTCACTGTGGTGTGAACTTTCGTCTTCGTGTCCTGAGGACAGCACCAATTCACCTGTGATGAGTTTCTTCCTGTCTACCCCCTTCCACTTTGTTTCACACATTCCCAGAACCTCGATTTTGTATTCTCTCATTTCTGCTGCTACTTGTGCCACATTCCCTTGTTCGTTCAATGTCCGAACATTCCAGGTGCCAAATCTGGAAGTTCTCCTAGAAGAAAGAAGGTTAGTCAGCAACACAGACTCCTTTCGGCTTTCTCTGTGTTGCATCATACGCCTCCCCACGAGAGGACCTTCCCCTGTCTTGGATGGCTGTGTTTTATTTTCTTTATTTGACTTGTCCATATTTGTTGAAGTTTTTTGTGGTTTAAATTTTTTTTTACAGGATGGGGTAACTGGCCCCATGCCCAACCCTCCTTAGTCGCCTTCTACGACATGCTTGGCAGGGGACAGTGTTACTATTCTTTGCTCCCCTTTCGGGCCCCGGTAACACACGGGTGGGTCAATGCTCTTTGGATAAGATTAAAACATTGTTTTCAACACCACCTATTTTAGTGTTACCTACTAAAGATAAGACATTTGTTCTTCGTAGTGATGCTTCATCCACTGGGATTGGAGCGGCACTAATGCAAGAGTACTCTGGAACTCTGCATCCTGTAATGTATATTTCCAGAAAACTTAATGCGGCAGAAAGGAATTATTCGGTTTTAGACCGTGAGCTATTAGCTATGGTTTGGTCAATTCTCAAACTACAAAGATTCCTTCTAGGCACACATTTCATAGTAGAAACCGACCAAAAAGCTCTTACTGCTATACAGAGTAAGAATTTGAAGAGCTCGAGGTCTACTCGATATGCAATTGCTCTTCAACCTTTTCATTTCTCTGTGCGAGCTATTCGTGGATCAGATAATGTGATGGCATACATTCTGTCAAGATGCCCACATGATTCCACATAACTATTAGGTCTTAGACGTCGTAATATGTCTAGTTCTATAATAGTTCCTTTTCTATATCAAGATAGATACACATTTGTAATTTAATAATATAATGATTGTATCACTACTTAGCGGTTCATTGATGTTTATTCACCGCTGTGCTTTGATGATTTTTTCTTCATAAATCATAAATTTAAGATATCTAATACGAAACTATGGTATGAAATTTTTTAGGCATTGTGTAATTGCCAGAATTGTATTATACTTTGATGACACCTTCCTGGAAACATTTATTCGTAGAGAAACAATTTCTCTCAGATTATGAGATATATTCAACTCACAGTCGCTTCATAAGTCGACTTAGACATCCCTCATATTAAGCGTTATAATTATTCCTGATATTTTCATCTGCACATTATTCATGCGTTGTGAGCCTATTGTACGTTGCTCCTAGATGTATTTCAAAAAAAAGAAAAAAAAATGTTCCATTTTTTTTCCCGGGAGGTGTGGTAAGACTGTTACGTGCAGTCTTTGATATCTTGCAATATTATACATTTTTATGCTTGTTATGTTCGCAAATATTTTGTAAACAAAATAGATACTTTTTAGTGCTTAAGGAAAAGTCATTATTGAGTTACTTCCCTTGAAAGGAGTTTCGCCACTTTCGATCGAACTCCGCGGATGAATCTAGTTTTACTACGATTTATTCTTTGTTTGGGAAAAATTAGATTGTTCTTGCTTCAGAATATCTATGGCCTGAATTTATGTGTAGTGTTTGTCTAGGTAGGACGAGTCTGTCTTATATCTGTATATCTTTACATATCTAAGTCGAACTATATGTTCTTTGTCGCTAGAAAGGTCAAAGGCTGTTCAGCGGATGTGTCGCTAGTTAGTTGTGATTTGGCTTCGCCCTGATGATGGGGGCTGTCGTGTTTTCTGTATCGGCTTGTCGCCGGAAAAAGTGATCGATATATGTGTAGGGGAAAGTGATAGTCGTCTAGACCTATCGTGTATGCTTTACCCCAGTGTTTATTCTTATTGCCAAGGAATGGCAGAATCATATTTCTGACACCAAGGTAACAAAAGCACTTCTTATGAACTCTCTTACGAAGCCATCGTTTTCGATAAGCAGACGCACGATTTGTACGTCTGAGAGAATATTTAACTAGATGAAGAAGACATTCATTTCTAGCAGCACTATATCTTGTATGATGAAGTCAATTGTATCATGATAGAATCTACAGAGCCATGAGAACATTTAATGAATGACTAACTTTAATACAGATTCATTGTCTGTATCCAAACGTGAGTGACAGCTCACCAGAAGCCATCTTGTATCCAAATATTTTGTGACTTTCAAGAAGAGAAAAGGGATACCCCGTACTATCGCTTGATGAGTCCAGAGATCACTGCTACAGATGAGAACCCATTACTAGCGGTTCAAAATGATTATATGAAAAATATGTGCTGAACATTATTTAAAGGAATCTTCGCTAGACGAGGTTAGGTCTAGAAGCCATCTTGAATATTGTTTATAAACTGACGTGCTTTGTCAGTAAACTCAGATGATATATATATGGGCAATACTGAGTGCTTGTCTACTGACATTCCATTGTGCTATGATTCAACGAGTGCCCATGTATCATTGCAAGACCATTTATCAATTGTACCATGATGTATTATGCCAACCTGTGATTTGTCACTGTATCCGTGCTGTCGAATGTGTACGTCCAATTAAACTGTAACAAAAAGTACACAGCAGTTGGCGTCGATGACTTCCAGCCATACATGAGTGAGAAAAAGAACATTTATCAACTCTTCGAACTCTTTCATCATTCGCGTATTATACTCTCACTCTATGTCTACACACCACTGCGTAGGTCGAGTTGATATTCCTATTCCTAACAACCACTCTGACGAGCAACGCTGGGGCCAATAACAAGTCTTTAACATTGGAGCTTCCACAGACCACCATACCTCTTAACACTGTGGTCCTGTAAATAGTTGATGTCAGTGTGAACAAGGAACAATACAATTTCATATCTATACACCATTCAACAGTATATATAGAAACAGCATTTAACTCTGGTGGAATTCAACAAAGAGGATATTTAACACTGGTATGCTATTATTTAACAAGAAGGTCGTGGTGTGACCACGGTCTTCTTATCTGTTTCACACACATAAGGTCGTGGTGTGACCACTGTCTTCCTATCTGTTTCACACACATAAGGTCGTGGTATGACCACTGTATTCCTATCTGTTTCACACAAAGAAGGCCATGGTATGACTGTGGCAATGCTCTAAAGCATCACACCAGGTTAGAAGGATGAAAACTGCTTGTTCTTTGTGATGTTTCATGGCATTTAAAAGTTTATACTTACTCGCCGACACTTTTTCGTCTTTATTTTTCCCCACTCCCTAACATCCAAACAGGATCTCACAAAAGTCTGCGACATATTTAATACATATGAACACAAGCAAATACCAGTAGGCAGACTACAGAAACACATGCAAATACCAGTATGCAGACTACAGGAACACAAGCAAATACCAGTAGGCAGACTACACGAACACAAGCAAATACCAGTAGGCAGACTACACGAAGACAAGCAAATACCAGTAGGCAGACTACACGAAGACAAGAAAATATCAGTAGGTAGACTACACGAACACAAGCAAATACCAGTAGGCAGACTACACGAACACAAGAAAATACCATTAGGCAGACTACACGAACACAAGCAAATACCAGTAGGCAGACTACACGAACACAAGCAAATACCAGTAGGCAGACTACACGAACACAAGCAAATACCAGTAGGCAGACTAAAATATTTTAATAAATATACTGTACATCGAGCGCCTGATTGGCAGAGTGGTTAGAGCACTGGTCTCTCGCAGCAAAGGTGCCGGGCTCGATTCGCGGTATCAATACACTCAAGTCTACCCAGCTGTAAATGGGTACCTGACTTTGCTCTTGAGTTAGGAAAGGAAAAGGCAACGAAGAAGGGAACTGGTGTTCCCCCCCCCCCCCCCACCTCTAGATGCTGGACCTAGTATAGTGAAGTCTCAAACACTTCACTTCCCATCCGCAGTATCTGCTACGAAACTACCTTTACATTTTTTTTTACTGTACATCATAGTCAACGCAGTCTACCAGTAGATCTCAGGAGAATATTTGGTAGATCTCTAGATGACGGAGAGGGAAAAAAGACTGTTTCAACTAGGGAAATCTCGTAGTAAAAAGTGCCATATTCCCAGAATTAAAGATACTATTTTCAGCGTTCTTGGGTAAATCCCATGAGCTGGCTTGCTAATTTCATTTTTTATATCCGAGACAGCAATCTTTTCTTTCATCTAAAGTTTGGCTTGTTTGGTTTTTAGGACTATCTTCATTGCACACGACAACTCCATCAGCGCTCTGATTTCCTCCCTTAGATCACACATGGAAGATCTCAGCACAGTGCACGAACTCCGCAGCACCGGCGAGAATCCCAGTGTGTGTATATAGCAATCACAAATTCGATCAATATATTTGGTGGGTAGGTTTCTAGCATTATGGCCTACTCTTTACGATTTCCAACTGCCGTAGGAATTTTAACGTGCACAACTTGCACACGGGACCTCCTATTTTTTCGCCCATATCCAGTTTGTTAGACGGGGTGGGGGGGGGGGGGGGGGAGGGGGGGGGGGGGGGGGGGGGGGGGGGGGGAGGATAGAAGGATGACATCATTAGGACCACTTGTTCTAAAAAAAATTGTTTTCCATAAATTATATTATCTCTACTGTGAATCGAACCCGGTACCTCTAGAATTCGAGGCGGACGCCATACCTCTTAGCCACTCCGACCCCTCATTTGAAGTTAATAATCGGTAAAACACAATCTACTTTAAACTGTACACACCGCTCTGAAAGTGGAATCGCAGGAGACAGATCGCCCGACACACACATCTCATGTGTTGCCTACAGCTGCTGTAGATCATTCTACGTCAGAAACGCAGGGGATCCCGTTACACGCCCATTGAGGCATATTGGGAATATGGTGTTAGGCCCATATTTTCTTGACCATCGGCACACTAAGGGTGATGTGGTCAGCATCACGCCGGCCGCCTTAACCTTCCCAGAAGTTTCTCTGGTACCCAATTGGGGCTGGGTCGACCCAGGAGCCGTTTGCGGCCTAAAAAAAAAACCCACATCATCTGGGGATCGAACCATAGACCATAGAGCTAGGAAGCCAGTGCACTAACCACTATGCTACCGCGGCTCCCGTCAGAAACGAAGGCATATCCCTATTTTTTTTTTTTTAATTGTATTATTGTCCTATTTTGAACTCTCTTTCTTTTCAATGAACTTGTCCCTACTTCCTATGTCCAGATATCATCCTGTTTATCCAAGTTCTACCGTGGTTTGTTCTGTTCGATACTGCAGCGAAAGCCAAGCTGCAGTGTATTCTGTGATCATAATCCTCAACACCCTTTAGCTCTCCTTGAAGCACGTGCCTTTAAGAAACATATGCCAAGTCCTCCTGTCACGTGCCATCAGCTCCAGGTCTTTTCCACGCCATCCTCATCAAGTTCATTTCTGTCTCCAGTTCTCTTCTCCGTATGTGTGTTATTTGTTATGTGTCCGACCTCTCTTACTCTGGGAATTCCAGAACAAGGACTTCCTAGCAGTGCTATCAACAGGTGTCCTTCAGCTTCCCATAGAAGCATAGGCCTCCCACAAACGTATGCCAAGTCATCCCGTTCAACTATAAACACAACCCAAATTGTGCCTCACTCAAACCACGCCGTTACAATGGCGTATCTAGGAGAGAATTATTATTGAAATTAAATGTTGCGTCGTTTTGGCGAGGGGCGGTCCCGTTCAACCTAATCAGTTATATTAGGACGCATGACCAAATATAACAGAACTTTAGGTCTGATAACATTAATGTAATAATCTGAGAGAAAGCAATCAAAGGGAAGCTACCACAAAAACTAGTATAATTTATTTCAGACGAAACCGGCATTATCAAATGAAAGCTGGTAATGACGGAACAATTATCATTAAATGAAGGAATTCATCTTTTTAATTTACTCTCTTCAAAGCGTAATTAAAAGATGGTCCCATAGCAATTACTGCCGTTGGTAAGAGAAGTGTTAGAGACTTCACCATACTATGTCCAGCTTTTTTTTTTTTTTTTTTGTGAGGCGGGGTGACCAGTTCCCTTCCTCCATGCCTTTGCGTTCCCTAACTCATGAGCAGTCGGGTTTTGATCTCGGAACCCGGTAACCGTGCCGCGAGAGACAAGTGCTCTAACCACTTAGCCAATCGGACGCTCAAAACGTGATTACGTCATTTATATGTAAATAGTAAGACAGCGCAACTACGCTGGCTGTGCCATGTTCGCCGTATGGACGATGGTCGAATCCACAAAGATATTCTCTACTGGCAGATGGCAGAAGAACAACCGGGTCTACCGCAGCTGAGTTTCACAGATGTGTGCAAGAAAGACACGAAGACTTACTTACTTAGTCGTTCCCCTTCTACCGTGAGGTGTAGATGTTTGGAAGAGAGAGCGCCAGACTATCCTATCGGCTGTCTTCCTCCTGGCCTGGTTCCATTCTAGTCCTCGGTCCTTCAAAGATTGTCTAATGTTGTCCTCCCAGCGAACTCTGGGTCGTCCTGGGGGTCTGGATCCCTGGCTCTTTGTTTCCCATGCTTGTCGTGGTAGCCGATCTTCTCCCATTCTGCAGACATGGCCAAACCATATTAGTTGGGACTGTTCTACTTGGGTCTGCAGGGGGTGGGATTTTAGGCCTTGACGTATCGTCTGGTTGCGGACCATGTCTCTTCTTGTTAAGACACGAAGACACGAAACATAAATCAAGCAGCCTGGGAGGATGAAGCCGAAGATCACATCAAGTGGCGTTGCTCCCTACGGCGCCACCTCAGATTGGGCGAGAAGAAGCTCTTACAACCAGCAGAAGAAAAAAAAAGGAAAACCACACACACGCCTAAAGAAACACCAGAAAAAAATAAGCAACTGAGGTCTATGACCTCAAGGACGCATCACTCCCATAGTCAGTTATGACTGGAGAAGGCTACTAGTAAGAACAGGCGTTTTCTAACAGGCGGCGGGGGAAAAAAAAGAAAATAGGTGATGCGTCTTATTAGGATATAGGGCAAAGAGAATACATTACGGCGACACGTCAGGGACAAGTATACAAACACGGAACAAAAAGAAAGCGTGAACTAAGTTAAGAACACAAGAAATAAATAAAAATGATTCGACCTGTGATGCGTGATGCCATATGATGATGGATGGTATCCGCATGTCTGGTTTTGTGTGGTGTGCAGATGTGTTCAGTCAAAACAATGTTCATACAAAATAACAGGGCAATCCACATAGGACGTCAGTAAACTCACGACGTATAAAGTCAATGATTCTTGTAACAGCCGTTGACGTTTTTCTTCATTATTTATTGTGGACGCCACAGTGACAAAATGGTTACGAGAATATGTAGGCACATCAAACAGTCATTATCACAGCAACATTCAATACAGCAATAGACGGTAGACAGCATTACAATGATGAGTCAGATGCATGTTATATTTCAAGTGCTGTAAATGTAGTCAGGTGAAAAACTCCATCCCTTTCTATAACAGCCAGGAGATAACCAGATGTATGAGATCAGTTCACTCTCCTTAGTTTGACTTCAGCAAGACAGACACGTCTGCCGAAGTATAAATAATGTCCTCAAAAATATCCTCTAGATAATAAAGGTTTTTCAAACCTAGTTCATTTAACAAAGTAGCAAGTAATGGTCCTTGGAACCTGCATCAACCGATGCAGCACAATACAGCGACATGTGAGCTAGGAAAACATCTCGTGACGACGACTTTCGAAGACAGGCTATGAACCAGAAATCGTTCACGACCAAAAATCGATAGAGTTAATGAAAATGTTAATTTACCTTGCCTTCCGGAAATACACAGAAATATTATGCCTCCCGGCATGTGCAAATACACTAGAGGTATTATCTCGAATAAACGAAATATCCATAAGAGGACTCTCACATTCCTGACAGAACAAAAAAAATAGCGGAGATCCCCTCTTCAACGAGGCATCTCTTTCGCCATTCCAAATCGCTCACTCCACTAGTGGTGGGCGGAAACCGATCGACCAAGAAGCAAGACAAGTCATGCGCAGTCCAGCGCAAAATGACCACAGCTCAAACTTAACTGCATTCGATACCAACGCGAGAAGACAAATGCTTACCGAGAAAAGTGACTATAAATTTCAAGCAGTTGTTGCCCTTGCGTTATAAAATAGATATTGAAATAAAACGATGTTGCGAGAATTTATCACGCAACATATCACCACCTCCTCCCGATAAAAAAAAAAAAATGTGGAACATATTTTTTTTTTTCAATATCAAAGAGCATGCGATAAGCGGCTCAAAACGCACGAATTATGCGCTGATAATTAACTAAATTGCCAAACAATAGGCTAATTATAGAGTGTCTGGTGAGGATATACCTCAACAGAAAAATAAATATGTCTCAAAAAATATTCACATCGGGGAGGTGTCACCAACACACATCACGTTAGCATGTAAACACAATATACGTATGCAAGTTACTATAATCATCATTAAACAGCATACTCTAATATTGTCTTTAAAAATGGATGTACAAATCTGATAGGAAAATTTAAATAGTACATTCTTTGACATGTAATGACATAAGTACATAGTAAAGTTAAACTACATGACGATCCAGGACATATGCTCTGGTATTCCGAGGGTAAGTACACAATCTAGAACTCGTCATGCTTGATACTAGTAAGGTAAGTCCTCAGCTCAACAATGACATTCTGAGAAAGTACAAGCAATATAATGCTAATTAATAACTAATATGCTTCATAAGGTACAATACATTATTAATAATTGTGGCTGTTTAGTAAACTAACGGCCCTTATATTAACTACTCAGTCCTCCTCTATCATCTTAAAAAACGAACAGAAGAAGATGACAACAAAGCACGATAGTGTGTACATATAAAGTAAGTACAGATGTGCTAATCTATTGTAGAAATATAGGTGTGTTATGACTCTGTAATATATGGAAATATAGGACAGAAGTATTAGTTGGAGTCATGTGGGCATCTAGACAAAATGTCAGCCATCACATTATCCGCACCACGGATAGCTCGTACCGTGAAGTGAAAAGGTTGAAGAGCTATAGCATATCGAGTGGATCTCGAACTCTTCAAATTCTTAGTCTGAATAGCTGTAAGAGCTTTCTGATCAGTCTCTAGAATGAAATGTGCGCCCAGGAGGAATCTTTGTAGTTTTAGAATTGACCAAACCATCGCTAACAACTCACGGTCTAAAACCGAGTAGTTCCTCTCTGCCGCATTTAGTTTTCTAGAAATGTACATAACAGGATGCAGAGTATTTGCATATTCTTGCATCAGTGCTGCTCCAATCCCAGTGGATGAAGCATCCTCCGAAGAACAAAAGTCCTATCAAGAGTAGGTAATCTTAAGATGGGAGGAGAAGAAAATATATTCTTGATTTGGTCTAGTGAAGATTGGCATTCTTCAGACCAACGGACCAGATTAGGCGAACCTTTCTTCAACAATGTTGATAGAGGTGCCATGATCGAAGATAAATTTGGAATAAATCTCCCATAAAATTGAATTAAACCTAAGAGACTCCTAACTTGTTTCTTCGTTTTAGGAACAGAGATGTTCAGTATTTTGGAAGTATTGTGGTCTTCTGTCTTCAAGAGACCATGACCAACACGATGACCCAGGAAAGAGATTTCACCAAAACCAACAAAAGCTTTAGAAGGTTTTGCTGTCAAATTATTCTCACGTAGAGTGGACAGTAAGTCATATAACCCTAAATAGTGATCTTCCCAGGTATCACTGAAGAGACAGATGTCATCTAAGTATGCGATGACATCCGAACGATGTGACAGAATTCGACGCATCATGCGAACGAAAGTGGCAGGGGCGTTCATGAGACCAAAAGGCATAACATTCCATTGAAATAGACCCCTAGGTGTAGAAAAAGCAGTAAGAGGTTTGGCATGCTCTGCTAAAGGCACTTGCCAATAACCTTTAGACAAGTCAAGTTTAGTGAAGAATCTAGAATTAGAAAGTCTAATCAGTAGATCTTCTAACAAAGGCATCGGTTCAGCGTCGAACTTTGTGACCTGATTCAATTTGCGATAATCAACGCAAATTCGTATGTTCTTATCCTTCTTCCGGACAATAACCATGGAAGAAGAATATGGTGAAGTCGATGGTTCAATTATATTTAATTGAATCATTTCATCCAATTCCTTTTCCACTTGCGACTGAAAGTGTATAGGAATAGGATACGGCCTAACCCTAATTGGATTATTGTCGGTAAGAATTATGTCATGTTCTATGACATCTGTGTGTCCAGGAATGTCAGTGAGAACATCCTGAAATGTTTGTAACATCGACGAGACTTGTCGATGTTCGTCACCAGAAAGATTAGGAGAAACAGAAACGTTTTTCCAAGATTCCGTGGAATGTAATGGAACCACTGGAAGGGGAAGGTTGACATCAGAGAAGGTAGCTTCCTCATCCTGAATGACAGACAGGGATGAATAATGACCGTGAGGTGCAGGAGCATCATCCGTTGCCTGAAAAAATAGGCAGCAAATAGTCCGGACGTTCGTGAAATTCCGAAAGCATGTTTATGTGGAAAGTTTTATGCTTTCCATCAATATCGACCACATAGTCAACATCGGAAATCCGAGAGACTATTGCATACGGACCTTTCCATGCAATAAGAAGTCTATTTTCCCTACTGGGGAGTAGGACGAATGCTTTGTCACCTGGACAAAGTTGTCGTAGACATCTATTCTTGTTAGCAAACTGCCTTGCCTTCTCTTTAGCAATTTCTGATGAAGCAGTTGCTAGCTTACATGCCTCAATGATCTTTTGTCTAAGAGCAATGACATACTCATATGAGGATTGAGTTTCATCGCTAATATCATCGGCAGTGATGAGATCGTGTAATAAAGACATAGGGCCGCGTGGACGCGCGCCAAAGACAAGTTCGAAGGGAGAAAATCCTGTGTGTTCATTAGGGACTTCTCTATAGGCAAAGAGAGCCGCGGGTAAAACCCTGTCCCAATCTTGAGGATGATCTTCAGTTATCTTACCAAGCAAAGTCTTGAGCGTTCTATTCAGACGCTCAACTAACCCATTAGACATAGGATGGTTGATACTACTGAGAGATCGTTCAATATGTAAGGTAGACATTACCTGTGACATAGTGTCAGATATGAGTTGAGTGCCATGGTCTGACAATATTTCTCTGGGGAACCCCAAGCGAGAAAATATCAACCAAAGAGCATCTGCGATATCTGTAGTAGATATGCTCTTAAGCGGAATAGCCTCTGGCCAACGTGTGCACATATCGACACATGTAAGGATAAACTGATGTCCTCTGGCCGACTTGACCTTAAAAGGGCCAATAATATCTATGGCCATTTTCTGAAACGGCCGAATAGGAATGTCAGCAGCCTGGATAGGCGCAGCATGTCGTGGTCCTCTAGATTTGACCTCCTGACATACCTTGCATGATCGGCAGTAAATACGAATGTCCTTATTGACAAAAGGCCAAAAGAAAGCCGCAAGGACTCTCGACTTCGTACGGGCAAAACCCATATGTCCAGCACATTGCGAGTCATGAGCATGTTGTAATATTTGGACTCTCATGCTCTTGGGAACAAGAATTTGCGAATGTGCCGACGTAGTCGAATCTTGTACCATACGTACAAGTACGCCGTTTCTCATTGCAATCCAAGATTTTCTATTTGTATCCTGATTCGGATCACCTTTCTTCGCAAGAACGAAGAATTTTTTTTAAAGAAGGATCTTCTTCTTGCAATTTTATGAAAGAGTCACGAGTGATTACTAAGTGACTATCTTGGCTATCAACTTCATTATCACTATTCAGTGAAGTTTCGGGTGTTTGTAGAGCTTGTGCTCTTGTAACTACTGCATTTGTAGCTTGCATGTTATTATCTTCCCAAGCAGCAATCTGCTGTGGGGTACACTCCCTAACTCCGTGAATACGACCAATAATAAGGTCCGCAATAGGATTAGGTAAGAGACAAGCATGCACATCTCCAGTAAAGAAAGGAGTGGCAATGCGAATTACAGCAGTAGGATATTTTTCTAGAGTGCCGCCAAATGTGACACATTTAATAACCCTTCCTGTAGCACAAGATGGATCTACAAGCGATTGTCTAACACCAATAGTGGTGCATCCGGAATCGAAAAGTAGTGAGACCGGAGTATCATTAACAAGACCCTTATGTAGAATTAAAGAACCCCTCCCGTCATGCGCAACAGCAGCAGGAAGAGCGGGAAGTGGGTGACCACAACTCAAAGTAGTTATGGTACCCGGTTCGAATAAAGTACTGCATTGGGGGCAGTCAAAAGCAGAACCAGTGACAGCGTCAAAGTTTTTACTATCAACAACATGATTACAGGCTCCCTCAGTTTCCTGTTGTACAGCATTAGTGATAATAAATTTCTTGCTCCAGCGCATAAGGCAGAAACCAGTGCTCTCGAATTTAGCAGGGAACTTCTTAGCTCTGAACAGTGACCGCCAAAGTCTTCCACATCTTAATTTTTTTATTTATCAACAACATTGTCTTCCTTACATCCTGGTGCATCCGGAATCAGGAAAAGTAGTGAGAGTATTTAACTTAGGACTGACCGATTAGACACCCCCTGTCAGCAACAGCAGAGACAAGTGACCTTCTCAAATAGTTTTTTGTAGTCGAATTGAATTACTCCATCAACATGTTCATTGTTTATCTCTCTCAAAGTCAAAAGCAGAATGTGACGACAAATAATTAGCATTAGCCTGCTGATATCTCTTTTTTTTGTGTTGAGATCTACCCCGACTATTATTACCTCTGAAGTTATCAAAGTTATTATTATTATCTCTGCAGTTATTATTGTCTCTATTGTAATTGTTATCCTGGTTCGAATTCCAGTTTCCACGATTACTATCATGTTCACATTGATGCGAACATCTATTTGTTTGGTTCTGAGGTCTTCGGCAGGAATAACCTCTATTACCATATCCTCTTTTGAAATGCCTATAATTATTAGGGTGATAGTAACGAGTACTATCAGGTTGTCTCCAATTCTTCGAAGAAGAATCACCATGAAATTGATTTCCATGATTTTGACAGAAATTACCGCTACTCTTTCTATCAAAATTTTGTTGGAATCTACGAGCAAAGTTTTGGCCATACGGAGCTGCCGAAGCAACTGGTAAACCTTCTTTCACCTTAGAGTTACCCATGGTTATGTGTGGGTGTGCGCAGTTACGTATTGGCAACAGAAATCTTCCATTTCTTTTATTGTTTTAGGTTTACGTTCATGAAGGAAAGCAAGGAAAGACTCATTGACAGACGACATGACTTTGTCTCTAAGTATTAAGTCCATAAGTCCTTCATAAGTTTTTTCCGTCTTAGATAGTTCAACCCATCGTGAGAAAGTAATGCGTATTCTTGCAATAAACTCGGAGAATTCAACTCCATTTTCAGGTAACATGTTTTTAAATTGTAGACGATAGCCGTCTTCGTTAAGCTGATATTTCTTTAACAAAGCGGCCCTGACAACCTCATAATTGTTCTTGTCAGGTTCATCCACCATATTTAATATACTTAGAGCTTTACCTGTCAGTATCCCTGATAACTGATAAACATATTTTGCTTTGTCTATGTTATGAGCTGTACATGCTTGTTCAAATCTGTCCAGATAGAACATTATGTCATCACTGGAAGGACTAAATGTTGGTAACTTAATCTTAAAAGTATCATTATTAGCCTTACCAGAAGATGAACCCTTGTTTGAATCATTACCATTACTCATGCTCGTCAATTTCAATTTTTCCAACTCTAAAGCTAAGACCTTTTCTTCATGTTCCATTTTTGCTTTCTCTTTCCTCTCATCAGACTCTCTCTGTAATCTTCTTTCCTCAGCCTGAGCCTCTTTTTGAAGTCTTTCATTTTCAGCTTCTTTTTCAAGTCTTTTATTTTCAGCCTCTTTTTCAAGTCTTTTATTTTCAGCCTCTTTTTCAAGTCTTTTATTCTCAGCCTCTTTTTGAAGTCTTTCAGCTTCTAGCTGTAGCTGGAGTTTTCTTTCCTCAGCTTCTGATTCCCTTTTTTGTTTTTCCATTTCCATTTGGAATCTCTTTTCATCCACCTGCATCTGCAGTTTCTTTTGTTCAGCTTCCATCTGCAGTTTCTTTTGTTCAGCTTCCATTGCTTTATCATATCGAGCAGTTGCAAATTCTTCTAACTTATCACCAGTCTTCCCAAGCAATTTACCCTGCTCAATAAAGTGCTCAAATGTAGACATGTTGTCTAACATATGAGTCCAAAACCTGAAATAATTAACTAATTTATTTCAAACCTAAGTGTAACAAGTCTTAATTAAGCACTTGTATATTCACATCACCTTATATTATCCCAGTCTCTGTGGGAAACAAGTCTCCAATCAAAGAACTTGTATATGAAATATCAACAATCAATTCTTGATCATAAGTGCACTTCTCATTCAATAGTGCACGACACTATTCATCATTCATTTATCATCAGTGTAGTAGTAACAGTGCATTAGCATAGCCCATTAACTAATTACTATAACTGTAAACAATGACTATGTAAACACATGCAGAATGTAAACATTGAAAATGTAAACAATACAAACAATGTAAACAATAACAATGTAAACAATAACAAAGATCAGCAACAATACAAAAACGTTCGCAGAAATCAACTAAAAATAAAGCAGAAATTAATGAAATATCACAAAAAATGTGACGATATCTGCGATAGAATTAAACAAAATACATGACACCACAGTGTATAAACAAAAATGTTGTATGAAACTAAATTATAGACAAGAGTAGGCTAACAAATACAAACAAATCAAAACAAAACTAAAGAATGCGAAATAATAACGAAAACAATATTAAAACATGTCATCACAGCTAACATAAATAGCAACAGAAGTCGCTTAGCAAATTCCAGTATTGGAAATTTGCAAACCTTACAGAAAACGCTCACAATAGACGACCTCTATGACGTGGCATAATCTAACGGAGACACCACCCAACCGAGAACCCGCTGAAATATAAACATATAAATATACGAATAACATATAAACATATAACATATAGAATGAGATGATACACAGAAGACTCAGCAGAAGTATAAGGGCACAGTTTACATACAAACAGGCCACTTAACTTATAGGCTTCCAATCGTAGAACAGCAGAAAAAAACGGATGTCAATCAACGTCCTAAAGAGCGAAGCTCCAACGATGATGGCACATCTGAACTGCTTCCACTGCTAACACGATGGTACAAGAGCTTCTGAAATACTGTGTGTTGAGTTGTTTCGGCACTTGACCTTCTAATCCAAAAGTAAGTTGATGGAAATCGGTACTTGGCCTTCTTCAGAAAACAACCCGTTTCAACCGGCACTTGACCTTCACAAAAACGACAGCACTGGAACCTTGACAGCAGCAACTTGCTTGACTTGCGTAAAAGATAACAGCAGTCCGAGTTATCCGGCAACATGTAACAACGCCGGGTACTGTCAAATTCTTGTTTCCGTCAAAAAGTTGAAATTTTGACTTTTACCGGGCAACGCCGAGTACTTTGAAAATTTTGAAGATGTTGACTGTATTGAAGAATGTTAATTTCTTGAAGGATGCTGATGAATTCTTGTTGAAAATGAAGTGGGTAAGGGACCCCGTGTTTGCTGGTACCAGAATCAAACCAGCTTATGGCCACCAAATGATGCGTGATGCCATATGATGATGGATGGTATCCGCATGTCTGGTTTTGTGTGGTGTGCAGATGTGTTCAGTCAAAACAATGTTCATACAAAAATAACAGGGCAATCCACATAGGACGTCAGTAAACTCACGACGTATAAAGTCAATGATTCTTGTAACAGCCGTTGACGTTTTTCTTCATTATTTATTGTGGACGCCACAGTGACAAAATGGTTACGCGAATATGTAGGCACATCAAACAGTCATTATCACAGCAACATTCAATACAGCAATAGACGGTAGACAGCATTACAATGATGAGTCAGATGCATGTTATATTTCAAAGTGCTGTAAATGTAGTCAGGTGAAAAAACTCCATCCCTTTCTATAACAGCCAGGAGATAACCAGATATATGAGATCAGTTCACTCTCCTTAGTCTGACTTCAGCAAGACAGACACGTCTGCCGAAGTATAAATAATGTCCTCAAAAATATCCTCTAGATAATAAAGGTTTTTCAAACCTAGTTCATTTAACAAAGTAGCAAGTAATGGTCCTTGGAACCTGCATCAACCGATGCAGCACAATACAGCGACATGTGAGCTAGGAAAACATCTCGTGACGACGACTTTCGAAGACAGGCTATGAACCAGAAATCGTTCACGACCAAAAATCGATAGAGTTAATGAAAATGTTAATTTACCTTGCCTTCCGGAAATACACAGAAATATTATGCCTCCCGGCATGTGCAAATACACTAGAGGTATTATCTCGAATAAACGAAATATCCATAAGAGGACTCTCACATTCCTGACAGAACAAAAAAATAGCGGAGATCCCCTCTTCAACGAGGCATCTCTTTCGCCATTCCAAATCGCTCACTCCACTAGTGGTGGGCGGAAACCGATCGACCAAGAAGCAAGACAAGTCATGCGCAGTCCAGCGCAAAATGACCACAGCTCAAACTTAACTGCATTCGATACCAACGCGAGAAGACAAATGCTTACCGAGAAAAGTGACTATAAATTTCAAGCAGTTGTTGCCCTTGCGTTATAAAATAGATATTGAAATAAAACGATGTTGCGAGAATTTATCACGCAACAACCTGTAAATGAAAGTATTACCCGTGTGTTACCCGGGCCCGAAAGGGAAGAAAAGAATAGTTACACGGTACCCTACCAAGCATGTCGCAAAAAGCTGCTAAGGACAGTTGGGCATAGGGCTGGTTCCTCCATCCTGTAAAAAAAACTTAAAAAAAAATCATGGATAAGTCAAATAAAGAATATAAGTCCATTTGGCCGTCCAAGACAGAAGAAAGAAGACTCACGAAACAACCCACAGACAGCAGAAGGCAGTCTGGGTTGCAGACTAACCTATTTCGTCTAGGAAAATCTCCAGGATTGGCACCTGGAATGTTCGTATACCAATGTTCAACCGCACAGATGAGAACAAAATACGCGTATTATACGTATTTTGTGGCAAAAAATAAAATACGCGTATAATACGTTATTATACGTTAAATTAATATGCGTAAGTTTGACATGGGGCGCTTTCCATAGGTATAGCGTGAAATTACGTCATTGGCGCATAATGTTAAAAAAAAGAACAGGTTGTTTTTACGTAACCAGAGCTTTGCTGACACTTTAAAGGTAAATATCCCACATTTATGTTTTATTTAAACTACAGCTTGAATTGCTAGACGAACATGTGTTAAAACGTTCAGATTTACAGAAAAATGGTCATTTGACGCAGTGATGCAACGTATTTCAACGTACGGAAGTTTTACCGTACGCGTATAATACGTATTTTATCGTCAAAAATACAATACGTATCATACGTACGGTCGAACATTGACTCTAACCAAACAAGGGAAAACTGCACAGTTGGCAGAAGAAATAAGGATGAAGACTTGGAGACAGAAATGAAAATGATCAGGAAGACGTGGAGAGAACTTGAGTTGATAACACTCAACAGGAGGACATGGCATGTGTTTGCTGAAGGCCTATGCTCCTTGGGGAGCTAAAGGGTATTGATTGAAATGAAAGCTGCTGGAGATGTTGTCATGAAAATCTGTATGAACAATAGATCAGGTGGAAAAGACTGATAGATAATGCGCAAGAAATGCAGTAAATAATGCAGCATTATGTGAGTGAAGTTTTTAAAACCAAAAGTTACTAAATACTGTTTGACTATTGCCCCACAAAAATCCGGGAAACTTGGTTAATTTGAATAAAACGAGATTTCTAATCTAAACAACAATTAATTAATTCAGAATATACGCCGGTTAGTTATGTGACCGTGTGGCCAGAAAGGTGTAATTTTAGACTGAGTAATTAGTTGTCGTTCTAGTCTACGGTGTGAATTTGTGCTCATGTTGACATTCTCACACGGGAATGGTCGATTTAAACGAAACACACCTTTGCCATCCGTGAAGTAGACAAACGTGTGAGACGCAGATGTAACAGGAGACAGACATCGGTTGTTAGACATCCTGGCGCGGTCTGATAACACATCTTGTTGAGCACTAAAACCGTGAGGTGTGACTCCAGGCAAGTGATATCGTGGGAATGTAATCATTAGTGGGCGGACCTATTGAGAACGTCTAGGAAGATACTCTTGACTAAGATGTGATCTCATGTCATCCATACTGAGCATAGGACTCCTGATTTGCTCCCTAGAGGGATGGGTGGAGTTTTCCCTGACATTTTGACGTGGCGGCTATCATGTGGTACAGGGGTGGAGATGAAGAGTTAAACTGAAACAGTGAGAGGCTTCAGTCAGAGAATCGAGTCAGAGTTGAAAGGAAGCCAGATCGTCTTCCATGTGCGGTATGCATCCTCGATACGATACACCAGTGAGGTAGAGGATTTGTGAATTTATAAGAGGAATTCTAGTGTCGCATTGCGCTGTATACAAGTGTGTATTTATTACCATTATTATTATTAGTTGTGTAGTGTTAAATAATGGTTATATTGCATTCTTGTGAGCCGTAAGTGTGGTTAATGTTACATCAGTGATTATTGTGAGAGAAAGATTAGCGTACCCTCTAGCTCCGTGAGTAGCCTATGCCTATTACATTTAGTACAGAGCTGTAAGAATAGAGTATATATCTCCTTTTTCTTTAGAGCAGCTAGACCTCTAAGATACTGATAAATTGATGTCATTTAGACCAGTGCGCTGTGTGGAATATTTCATCATAGATAGAAGTGCTTCATTTAAGTTTTATCTCGCGTGATGATGGAGTTAGTATCTAATATGCGTATGAAGGCATTGTTGTTGATTGAGATATGTTTATTGTTGATTACACATACATACAGACTTGCATGAACACACACACATGGTCATTTAAGTGCATGTACTTGCATAATTTCACACATATGTATGTGTTATTAAGTAGATGATGTTTGTCCATTAATACGATGCTAGTTTATTTTGTTTCATTTTATTTCAGAGAGTCCAGCAGTCTGTGCTGGGTTATTAGATGGTGTTACCTAAATAGCTTGGTTATATGGTGTTGCTTAGGAATTGTCTTCAAAAGTAAACTTGCGGACAACATTGTTTCTGTATGATTCTTGTGCTACCTGATAGGGTTTCATTAATAAAAGTGGGACCCCTGTCATCAAGAGTTTTTCTGTGACTGCGAAACGTGTGTGAAAGTAGGCCAGAGAGAGTGACGACAACATTACACACAAATCCTTATTCTCCTTCACACATCGTCTTCGCACCGTCACAAATGGCGTCGTCGGCAGGATACTGACAGACAGTGTAGTATAGAGTCATACGCGGAATGTTAAATGCTGCAAGATAGCACTACAACCAGTGAGCACCAAGGATACCTGAGCTAAACCTTGCAAGAGTATTACAACACCCAGCACAGACGGAGCAGCACATCTGCCCAGTACATCTCCCCAGTGAAGATTCGCACCACCATAGGCCCAGCAAAGAATCGCACCACCGCATGAAGATTCGAAACACCATAGGCCCATTGAAGAGTCGCACCAACGCAGACCCAGAGAAGAATCATACCACCCATTGAATATCTTATCAAGCCAGGGACCAGCCGTTTGCAGTTATATCAATTTTCCTGCAATAGTATCCTTGCTAATGATACTCCATCACAACAAACAGGAACACTATTGCTACGCCAGTGTTATTATGCCAAACCAGTGGCCGACCTACCACGATTGACATTCAACCAGAGACTCAATCGTTTCACCAGGCAGCACCTGAAACTGCTACAGGCCACAACAGCGAAGAGAAGACAAGAGCGCCACCCCTGAGAAGTTGCTCGAAATTGTTGAAGAAGCCTACAGTGAGCGACGACTAGTCACTGAGATGACCAGGGATTTCTTTGCCATGAGTCAGGGGCCTAGATTATCAGTAATGGAATTCTCTCACATGTTGCATGAATTATTTCTGAGGTTGAATGCAACGCGCGTGAAGAAAGGCTTGGCTCCCGCAGACCAATCCATGCTCAGGGATCATTTTATTGCCCAACTTAGTAATGATCTGAGCAGGGCATTTGTGAAGGAACATGTGCTAAAGAATCCTGATGTCTCATTTAGGGAAGTTAGGGACTATGCCCTTTTCTGGGAAGGCAAAAAGCATGATGCACCAGTGCAGGTAGCCAGTGTGGAAGCTCACAGTGAAGAGGAGGCACTCAAAGCAGAAGTAGCTAGTCTAAAGTCCCAGATAGCACAGCTATCACAGAACACTTCGCCAGCACAAAAGGAGACGCGAAGAAGAAGGAAACAGTTCCAACCGCGTGAAAACCTAGAGCAGAACCAAGGCTTGGATCAATTGGAACCAAAACTAGACCTTCCTGTAGGTGAGAGTCAGGCAGTTGATAGTGAACGCAGTAATTTACAAGTAAGTAAAAACACAGATGCACCAACAAGGCGGCAAGAATTTTGTAAGTGGTATAATGTCGTCAAAGGATGGGGATTTATTACACCGGATGATGGAGGTGTTGATGTGTTTGTGCATCTGACTAAGATTTTCAGAAAGGGATTCCGTAGTCTGGAGAGAAATGAGAAAGTAGAATTTGACAGCAAACCATCTGTTCAGGGCATTGAAGCGGTCTTTGTATGCGGCATTGGCGGCCAGGAATGTAAGGGCAGCAGGAGGCGACCCATGGCACAGATGAAGCCTAGAAAAATAAGATGCTACAATTGTGGAGACTTTTCAGACCACATGGCAGCCAAGTGCCCTCAGGGCCCGCTTCCGAAGCGATGTTTTCAGTGTAAGTCCCCAGAGCATTTGATATCGGTTTGTCCCTCAAAGAGCGCCCTCTCTAAACGTACCGACACATCTAAGTTGCCTTCAGGGTGCAGGCTAAGAGATGGCCGTGACAACTGTTACCCTAAGAGCGCCAAGAAAAGCGGACAACGTTCAGAAGAGGAAACTCACCTTAAATAGATTGGGGGGAATGCACGCCGACATCGACGGAACACAAATGTGAAACAAGTTGGAAGCAATCCACCGCCAAGGCCGACAACTGCAGGCATTAACTCGCTGAACTCTCAACCGAGTAGCGACGCTGTATGAGCGGACAATTCTAACAGACCGCAAGAAGCAAAAAGACATAAACTTAAAACTGACAATGGAGCAGAGTACGTTTGTGGGGACCACAAAAAAATTTAGGGGCGGAACATGCGACCGTGTGGCCAGAAAGGTGTAATTTTAGACTGAGTAATTACTTGTCGTTCTAGTCTACGGTGTGAATTTGTGCTCATGTTGGCATTCTCACACGGGAATGGTCGATTTAAACGAAACACACCTTTGCGATCCGTGAAGTAGACAAACGTGTGAGACGCAGATGTAACAGGAGACAGACATCGGTTGTTAGACATCCTGGCGCGGTCTGATAACACATCTTGTTGAGCACTAAAACTGTGAGGTGTGACTCCAGGCAAGTGATATCGTGGGAATGTAATCATTAGTGGGCGGACCTATTGAGAACGCCTAGGAAGATACTCTTGACTAAGATGTGATCTCATGTCATCCATACTGAGCATAGGACTCCTGATTTGCTCCCTAGAGGGATGGGTGGAGTTTTCCCTGACATTTTGACGTGGCGGCCATCATGTGGTACAGGGGTGGAGATGAAGAGTTAAACTGAAACAGTGAGAGGCTTCAGTCAGAGAATCGAGTCAGAGTTGAAAGGAAGCCAGATCGTCTTCCATGTGCGGTATGCATCCTCGATACGATACACCAGTGAGGTAGAGGATTTGATACGCATATGTTGCGTCTGCTAAGAGAACTGACGACATAGAGGTATGCTTGCATATAAGTACACTTTTATAATACTTTAGATTTAGTAATATTAGACTTTCAGGTTTAGAAGTTAAAGCTTTGTAGCGTTTGTCTATCTATAGCTTGATAGAAGCTGACTGGCGACTTATGTGTATTTAAGTGTAATTTCACGTATATCTCATCGCTATTTTCAACAGTGAGACTGTGTGTTAAATGTGTAAAGTACTAAGTGAATTTATAAGAGGAATTCTAGTGTCGCATTGCGCTGTATACAAGTGTATATTTATTACCATTATTATTATTAGTTGTGTAGTGTTAAATAATGGTTATATTGCATTCTTGTGAGCCGTAAGTGTGGTTAATGTTACATCAGTGATTATTGTGAGAGAAAGATTAGCGTACCCTCTAGCTCCGTGAGTAGCCTATGCCTATTACATTTAGTACAGAGCTGTAAGAATAGAGTATATATCTCCTTTTTCTTTAGAGCAGCTAGACCTCTAAGATACTGATAAATTGATGTCATTTAGACCAGTGCGCTGTGTGGAATATTTCATCATAGATAGAAGTGCTTCATTTAAGTTTTATCTCGCGTGATGATGGAGTTAGTAATTAGCAGAAGTGTGAAGGCATTGTTGTTGATTGAGATATGTTTATTGTTGATTACACATACATACAGACTTGCATGAACACACACATGGTCATTTAAGTGCATGTACTTGCATAATTTCACACATATGTATGTGTTATTAAGTAGATGATGTTTGTCCATTAATACGATGCTAGTTTATTTTGTTTCATTTTATTTCAGAGAGTCCAGCAGTCTGTGCTGGGTTATTAGATGGTGTTACCTAAATAGCTTGGTTATATGGTGTTGCTTAGGAATTGTCTTCAAAGTAAACTTGCGGACAACATTGTTTCTGTATGATTCTTGTGCTACCTGATAGGGTTTCATTAATAAAAGTGGGACCCCTGTCATCAAGAGTTTTTCTGTGACTGCGGAACGTGTGTGAAAGTAGGCCAGAGAGAGTGACGACAACATTACACACAAATCCTTATTCTCCTTCACACATCGTCTTCGCACCGTCAGTTATTTCTTGCCTACTAAGTAAATAAATTATATGTTTAGGTAGAATTTTTTTTTTTAATGTCATCCTTAAAAAGAAAGTATCTTTCAAAAGAAAGAAAATTATGCATTTCTATATGTACCGTATTTTTTTTTTAAAACAAAATATCCCGTTCAACCCTTGATGGGTTATAATTTAGGTCATATTGTGTAATAAATTCAAGACAATAAAATCAGATTTCCGATATCCATTAATATAGTATCTTCTTCTGCCCTCCACTCAGTCCAAATATAGTAAATCAATCAGAATTTTGTGAATCAATTTGTGTGTGATACCCCTTTTTATAGAAACAAACAAACAATAAAAATAAAACTAATACAAACAAGAAAAAACCAAACAACAATAAAAAAACAAACAAAGTAAATTCTCTCACAACTGCCCTGCTGTAACACGGTGGAAGGGGTGAGAAAGCCTGGAGGTGTAACTTGATCCTTTTAAAACCATAATCGAATGATAAGTCCAAGGCCAATGTGTAAGATGAAGACAGTGCCACCAGACTGAAAAGATTAATATCACTGAGATGGACAGGACAAAAGTCCATCAGAGTGTATCATTAAGACAAGAAGTTCAGAAGACGTTGGGATGACCCCATTGAAAACTGCCTGTAAACCCAAAGTCATAACCCTTTCAATGTGAAGGCGGCAAACGAAGGGATGATTATGACAAAAGAAGACATTAATAAAATGCAGTAATCACAGTTTTTGTGGCTTTAAAAACTGTCTGCCAATTTTAGCTCCCCAAGAGCCTAGGCATTAAATGCTAAGGAACAGTATATTAAAACCAATGGGAGAATGAAAGAAACACGTTAAATGTCTGTAATAAAAAAACTGTTGTAAGACCCAAAGTCAATTAACTAAAGAATAATATATTAAAACAGGGTGAACAAAGTAGGCATTGGCCAGTGTGGTTCCTGAGGCTTCTCTGAAGAGATAAAGAAGCTCTCTGAAGAGATAAAGAAGCTCTCTGAAGAGATAAAGAAGGAATAATCAATCTTCCTACCATGCCTCCCGCAGTTCTTTCTCCATGTCATCATTTTCAACTCTATCCAGTTCTCTTTCTCATTATGTTTTTTGGTTGTGCATGAACAAGGACTGCTTTGGCTATCACAACATGGTCATATGTTGTCCTATCCTATCTGCCAAAGCGTCTTATCTTCTCACACTCTTATTCACAACACACTAGCGGAGGACGTTTGTCTGTTCTTCTGTCATCACTTCCACATTGTGATGACTGTGTCATACACCATTTACTGGTCCTTCTAGTGCTACGCATAGCACCCAATTACATAAAAAAGTCTAGTAGCTTTTTAGCGAGGTGTTGTTTTTTGTTGTCTCAGTAGCACCATACAATAGGACTGACTGACAATTCATTGAGTGAAGATTCATTATTTATCCGTGTTGAACTTTGATTTGCTCTTGTTCTCCCAAGTTTCCCAATGCAATGAAAGCTCTCTTCGCTTTTTTTTGTATTCATTTTGATATCACTATCTGGTCCCTAAACCAAACTTTGTCTATAATTACTGCCAAAATATGTTAAAATACTACATCTTTAGTGGTGTTTTTCTTCAGTTCCCACCTTCTCAATGCGCCGAATAAAAAAGAAATAGAAAAAATGATGATTGAAGTAGACATTTTCTGTACTCAAAGAATTTGGGAGATCGGAGCAATAAGAGTGATAAAATACCAAAACATCTGAATGAGTGTTAAAAAATGCAATCGTGTGACTGCTAACGATACACTTTGGCGCATCGAATATGAAATTCTACGTGAAAGCATGTATAGCCAGAAAAGTAGTGGTAGAATGATTTGTGTTGTCTCTTCGCGATGACATGTGTTGTTTATATATGAGGACGTATGTCAGTAGCAAGTTTTTTTTTTAAAAGTGTTAGCCTGTGAACTATAAATGTGTGGAGTCTCTGGTCTATCTTGCGATCGCGCATTCCTTTGATGAATTACAAGAAAATCCGTCAGACGAGTAAATGCATCCAATAGATGGAAATTTCGAACTAGTTGTTGTGAAGTTCCACTTTAACTCCATATAGCTTGTGAGTTTATGGTTAAGTCCATTGGGGCCAGTTATATGCTTTCTTTAACTGGTCACATACAGAGACATCCAGTAGAACATGCTCAGCATTTGTTCTCGTCTTGAAGTCCACCATGTGTCACAGTGGAAGCTTGACAATCGAAGCGGTAGTCAGTGTTTATTCAGTTTGTTATTGCCCTGTACACTGAGTCGAAAAATAGTTTGTCCCTGTCCCCTCCGGTCGAGCGTGTGATAGTCCGTCTTTGGTTGGTTCTGTTTCTCTCACTGATATAGTCTGGATAGCTCTCTTTTTCTCAAAGTATGTGACTTCATTATCTTCTTGTTCACATTCTCCTCCCTTTTTTGCAAGTTTATCTGCCTTTTCAGTTCCGGGTACACCACAATGAGATGGTACCCACTGAAGTATGGTTCTCTTTTTGGCAGCTACCTTGTTTAGTTCATTTCTCAGATGCGGGAGTTTACCACCCTTGAGAGCTTGCAGGACAGACAGTGCATCTGTGAGGATGACGTACCGGGTGGCAGTCAAGAGTTGTGTTAATAAATACATTATAATTTTGCAGACTTTTAGCTCTAGAGCTTGAACCGTTCAGCTGTATAGTGAACCAGAAATTTTACAGTGGGAATGTGCACTAGTCTCATTGTGGTTGTCAGGATATGAGATAAAGAATACCGGCAAAACCGTCCCATCCTAACAGCATGAGTTGCTGATCCATCTGTAATAGCGCCATGTATCCTTAGATTGATGCGGGATAGCTTTCTGTCATCATCACACCAATGTAGCGTTCGGTTTTGCAGATCATTATACTCACATCCAACGGATGAGACCATCGGCGACTGTTGTATTAATTTGGAAGGCACTGACTGGCCTGCTCCGATGGGTACAGGTATGACGGGTGGCTTCAGTGGTGTTGTCTGTCAGGGATAGTCTTTCTTGATGCTGTCTATAAGTCTTATTCCCACCGATGCAACACAGCTGCTAACGACTTTAGTTAGATACCTGCGAACAAGTATACTGGAAGGTTGGCAATCAGCAATGGTCAGCGGCTTGCGGTCTAATGGACACTGCTGCTGTAATGCTAGATAGTTGTGGATGCAGCGGCTGCAAAATGTGTGTCCACACAATGTGTCCAGTGGAGTGACCAGGGGTTGGAGACATATCTGACACATCAAGTCCTCATCCACCTGGAAACAGATTGACAATTTATATGAGAATATAGTAGAAGAATCTATACAGTGTGCATAAACTAATGGCATGAACTATCTTTACAGCCTGAACTAGCTTCGTCTTCTTCTTCAAGCAGCTTGCCTGGTGACTTGGGTGTTATGTCCCATTACAATGTCCTGTCTCCAGCACTGTTTATCAATTCTGTTGTTGACCTATTTCGTCTTCTTTCTTCTTCTTCCTCGTTCGTCCTGAAAAGGACGTTGGTTGCGTTGTGTCTGTTTACAGCGAAGCTGCGGTATCTGCGTCTTTCGGCCGACACATCCGACTTAAGCACAGCATTTTTTGGGACCGGGTTTGCCTTCCCTCTTCGATCCCTACTCTCTCAGCCAGACTGATGTGATGCAGCCTGTTTCCAGGACCACCACTTGGAGGTAAAGTCAGGTCTTGGTCAGCTTTGGTTCGCTGACCCTGACGCAAGCAGTCAAGCTATGGGTTGCTGACTGCATTCTCTATTGCTGCGTCTTTGGGTCGACCTATTTCCATGTCATGGTGTCAAACTGTCCAGTATCTTCTCTCTCTGTCATCCTCTTATCTCCCTTTCCTTAAATCTTTCCTGTTGTCTGCAATATATTCCAGCCTGTTCTTCTCATAACATGCCTAAAAGATGTGGATTACTTTCTTCTAACAATAGTAATAAGTGTGCTTGGAGCAATGATTTCTTCCAGGACATCCTCAATATACTCTTTTTAGCCGCCAATGGAATTCTTCTGTAAAATCCCATCTCTGAGGCATCCATGGGTTTTCCTACTTGTTTACTAACTGTCTATGGCCCATTTCTATTTACTTGGATTAGCTCTATATAACACGGAAGAACCGTCTTTCTTACTTCCACTGTCAAAGAGTTGTCAGATAATATAATTATCAGTTTATGGAACAAGCTATGCATTTCAATTAATTTTTTCTCAGATTCTTTACACTTGAATGATCTACACGACACGAATTATCTATACAGTGCAAACAATCATACAGCAGAAGCAACCTGAATGACATGAATGATCTAGACAACACATGGTGGCTATTTTGAAAGGGTGATATACTTTTTAATTTTTCTTTTTGTTTATTCTCTCATGTCTCTTGCTTAGCTCTCTCCTTCTTTCCTTTCCTGATGAAGGCCTTACGGCCGCAACATAAACAATATTCTTTGCCTTCTTTCCTAGTAAGACGCATTACCTTTTTCTATAAAAAAAAAAATAAATAAACACACTCTAGAGAAATTAATGTTAAATCTTCCTTTGATGACAACAACCACCAGGACAGGCTCATGAAAGATGACCAACAAAGGAGTAATTTAAAAGATAACAAAAATAACTTTAAATTAGACGAGGAAGACACCAAGGTAGATGAGTACAGGTATACCTCTGAGATATTGTGGGTTCGGTTGCAGACCACTGCAATAAAGCGAATATCGCAATAAATCGGGTCATACCCATTTCTTTTGGCTTCCCAGTGCATATAAAAGCCTAAAATCATGTTTACACTATGTCTATTACATTTCGTCCTTATCCGAGAAGGCTAGGCATCCGATGTCACTACCCAGGAGACTAGGGGGGAGTATGACATCATTAGGACCACGGGTTCTGAAAGAAATTTCCATAAATTAAATTCCCTCAACTGGGAATCGAACCTGGTGCCTCTAGAACTAGAGGCGGATACCATAGCTCTTAGCCACTCTGACCCCACACAAATGGTTTGAAAGTCTAAACCAGTGCTTCTTAACTAGTAGTCCCCTGAGGATGTGTGGTCCGACTCCACAGGACGTGAGGCAATCTACTTACTTACTTACTTAGTCGTTCCCCTTCTACCGTGAGGTGTAGAGGCTTGGAAGAGAGAGCGCCAGACTATCCTATCGGCTGTCTTCCTCCTGGCCTGGTTCCATTCTAGTCCTCGGTCCTTCAAAGATTGTATAATGTTGTCCTCCCAGCGGACTCTGGGTCATCCTGGGGGTCTGGATCCCTGGCTCTTTGTTTCCCATGCTTGTCGTGGTAGCCGATCTTCTCCCATTCTGCAGACATGGTCAAACCATCTTAGTTGGGACTGTTCTACTTGGGTCTGCAGGGGATGGGATTTTAGGCCTTGACGTATCATCTGGTTGCGGACCATGTCTCTTCTTGTTACTTCAACCACCTTACTCAGATACCTTATTTCTGAGGTTTGGATCTGGCTTTTGTGGGTTGTAGTCATTGCCCATGACTCACATCCATATGTCAAGACTGGGACATAGGTGGAACGGTATACAGCCATCTTCGTTTTCTTACCAACCTCTCTCTTGCTGAGGAATCCTCGATTTATGGCCTGAAAAAGTCTCCCAGCTGCTGCTTTTCGAGTGGCCAACTCTTCTTTGATGCCTCCCTTTCGGCCTATAATAGCTCCGAGATATTTAAAGTGGTCGACCTGCTTTAGGACCTGTTCTCCCAGCTTAATCTGATGTCTTCTTTCTTCTCGTGATATCACCATAGATTTTGTTTTAGAGCTGCTTATGACCATCCCTCTCTTCTCCAGCCTTGCAGGTTGGATTGGAGATGTGCCTCTGATTTAGCAATCAGGGCAACATCATCAGCAAATGCCAGCTCTGAAATACATACCTGTCTCATCTTCCAGTACCCCACTGAATACTTTCTTGTTCTCTCCTTACATGCCTTGATAACATCGTCCATGAGGAGTATGATAAGATAAGGTGACAGGATATCACCTTGTCTTACACCAGTGGTGGTCCTGAATTCTTCTGACTTATGGTTTACCATCCTCACATAATTTCTGCAAGACTTGTAGAAGCTCTGTATAGCATGAATCAGAGGTGCTGGAATGTTCTTCCTTGCCAAACAGTCCCAAAGTTTGCTCCAGGGGACCCTGTCAAACGCCTTTTCCAGATCTATGAAACAAAGATGGATCTCACTCTTATACTCAAGAGCCTTTTCACTCAGCTGTCTGAGTGTGAAGATTAGGTCTTGAGTACTTCGGTTTGCTCGGAGTCCGCACTGGATCTCATCAAATTGTGGCCCAGCTAGGCGTCGGAGTCTCTGCTCTAGGATTCTAGAGTAGATTTTTATCAGGGACACTGAGAAGGGATATGCCTCTGTGGTTTCCATATTGTCGATTGTCCCATTTTTTGAAAATTGGTGTTATGAGGGCAATCTCCCAATCCTTTGGTATGGTCTTGTTGCACCATGCTGCCTGTAGGACCCTTAAGAGTAATAGGTCGCCTGATGCTCCCATGTACTTAACCATTTCTGGTGTTATACCATCATGCCCTGCTGATTTGCCCATCTTGATTTTCTCCAGTGCTGCCTTCAGTTCTTCCATCTTTATGTCATCTTCATCACCATTGGTTTCCTCTTCTGTGCTAATGGTTATCATTTCTGATGCTTGACCTTGCTCACCATCAAGGAGTTCTGAGAAATATTCTTTCCATCTTTCCATTACTTCCTTCAGGGCAGTAAGCAATTTGCCTTGCTTGTCCTTTATCAATTTGAGAGGGCATTGTTTTTCCTTCCTCATGTTCTTTAGGGTCTTATAGAACAATTTCTGGTTTTCTTGCGCATCTTTTTCTAGCTTTTCTCCAAATTCTTCCCAGGACTTCTGTTTTGCTGCTAGCACCTTGTTCTTTGCTTCTGCCTATCACATATTCTCTATATTTCTCCATTTGTCCTGCTGTGTTTTTTAGCTCCTAAGTATTGTTTCCATGCCATTTTCTTCTCTCTTATTTTCTCTTTGACTTCCTCTGTCCACCAAGGTGTCCTCTTTCTCTTGTTCCCAAGTCGGACTTCACCACATGCTTCTGCAGCAGCTGTCTTTATGATGTCCTTGAATTTAATCCAGAGGGTTTCCAAGTCATCAGGTTGTTCTTCTGTGTTTCTCACCGCTGTAGCAACAAAGCCCCTGATATCTGGTCTTAATTTCTGGCTCTCTCAGCTTGTAGGTCTTAATGCTCATTTCTCCCATTTGTTTACTTGGTTTCTTGCGTGATGTTGGGCAGTTCCTAGAACTCTTTCAGTTGTTCTTTTGATTGTAAGCAGGTAGTGATCCCTTTCAATCTCTGGCCCCCTCCAGACTCTAGCATCCCGGACATATTTGAATGAGCTCCTCCTAACAATGGCATAGTCGATCACTGACTTCTCATTCTTTGTTGGTTCACATCTAGTGTATGCATGTATGCGCTTATGGGGAACTTTGTGTTTGTAATAATCAGATTCTGCTCACTGCAGAATCTAAGGAGTCGCTTTCCATTGTCATTGAGAGTATTTTCTCCATATCTTCCGATAACTCCACCCCATCTAGCATGGTCATTTCCAACTCTGGCAATTGAAATCTCCGAGCATGATAATTTCATCTAGGCAGTCATCCACTGTCCTTTGAAGCAGCTCGAAGAATTCCTCCTTGACCTCTGCTCTCTCATCCTCATTTGGCCCATACACTATGACCAGGCTGACTATAGTTTCTCCTTCTTTTAGTTTTACAACCATAATGCGCTCTGAGACAAAGTTCCATCCCTTGATACTATCTTTCTGGTTTTTGGCCACAATGCAACACATACCACCTGCTCTTTCAGATGTGGGTACACCACTGTAGAGCAGCGTGTTGCCATCGAGATCCATGACTCCTTGTCCCTTTTTCTTTGTTTCCGTTATAGCCAGGATTTCTAATTTGGCTTTCCTCATCTCTTCCACCAGCTCCTCTTCTTTCCCATTTATACTTCTTGTGTTCCAAGTTCCATAAGTCATAGTCCGTAGCCTTTAGAATCAGTCCGGTTTTCTCTCTTGTAGTTCGCGTAATCATGTTTTAAAGCAAACAGGTGATTAGCCTGTTGTGCCTTTGCATGGTGGAGGGGCTTACTCCTTACGGCCTCCATGCAGGCCGCCCTCCTCCTTTTTCAGCCGGGCTTGGGACTGGCCTAGGCGGAATTGAGGCAATCTAGATATTTTAAAAGGTGAATCATCGTAAACACATTGCAATACATAAAACTCTTTACAAATCTGCACAAATGAGAACACTGGCAAGATGAATTCAATGAAAATTATGTACTCAAGTTATTAAACTCCTTCAGGAAGTTCAAATAGTGGTGCAGGATATATTCAAAAGAATTATTTTTACAATCTCCACAGTTGTATGAAAAACTGCTGGAAATTCCTCCTTTATAAAAGCACTCCCAGTTCACCAATTCATTAGCCTCTAATGACCAGTTTCCCCATTTATATTTGTTCTCTACATGCCCTAAATATATCTTTCAAAATTAAATTTGTTTTATTCATTTCACGTAAAAAGACACTTCATCTTTTTTTTTTCCCCCTTTCTAGCATATTGTACAAGCTAGAAGATAATGCAATGTAAGGCTTCATAAGGTGCTCTACACCTGTGTAGGTAATGGGATTCTGAGTCAAGCCACAGGATGTGAAGAAGTTCCTGATTCATTCGCCACTTCAAGTAAAAAAGGTTCCTACTAATTTGTAATTTTAAAAAATAACTTTAGTTGAGCATCATTTTTGCTTTTAGATTCACACAACCAAGGAAGATCATTGATTAAAAAAAAAAAACAACCATGTGCAACCTTGTAATCTTTCTGTCTTGCCAAAAATTCTTTTTTAAAGAACTTTATCATGTTTTTTTTTTCAGTATCTCATGCCAGGTCTAATAATCCGATTGGCTATATTTTTTGTTGCCAATCAGCCACATGTGTCAACTGGCGAAAGTACTGCCCACCCCTGCTCTAAAGGGGTTAAGAAGTACTGGTCTAAACAGAAAACAAAATCATACATCTAGAAACTTAACAATCCTTACAACCAGCACTAACAAACAAAACCTTCTCACCTGTTGATGGTAGTCATACAAGTGTGTTCCATGAACTTCGTGTAACTGGCCGCAAGTCACACATAGTCCTGCTTCCAGACGCAACCGAGACAATGACATGGCCAATCCTGTGTACATCACAGCACACTCACTTGACCTCACACACTGTGTTGTGGTGTGTGTGCAAAGAAACTACTTCTTTAGTTATTAATGTGAACTGTTCATGCCATAATAAATGCTCCATTTTTCTACCCTTCCTCAGATTAGACGGAATCCAAAGAACCAGATAAGATGTGGTTCTTTAAGCTCTCCAGTATGCATTGTAATTTTACTAATAGATTCCAAATAGTTGTTGGACTATCAAGATGATACAAACCTCGCCATCAATAGTGAATGGTAATTTGAAAGCTTACAGATATTTTGACTGGTAATGAAGTTAAACTAATAACTATCACAATGTTTTGAATAAAGAATTAAATGGTCACAAAAATCACATTCGCTGCACATTTTGGATATCTGTTCCAAAAAACAGAACCTACAAAGTAAGTCATATCATTATTGCATATACTAGCCATGTTGACCAAATTTTCAGAATGTAACTTTCTTTTCACAAATAGCTTCTAATCAACTTTAGCAAAATTGACTGAGTTGGTGTTTCTTGCATTCACTGACCACATATTTTGACTTGCTCTCCCCAATGTAGTTGATCTGCAACAGATACTTGTGGGAGGGAATGATGGGTTGCATGGGATGGAGGTGGCTGTGTGAAAAGAAGGGTGACTGGGTGAAATGAAGGCACAGTAAATCGATGTTTAGACTAAACTAGTATTTTTTTTCTCTTCTGCTTTGGTTTCCTTTCTTCTACTTTGCTTTAACGTATCTGGTTTGTTCATTCCTCATTTATTTTGCTCTTTTCTCTTATCTGGTTAATTTTCAAACAACAAAGCAATTCATAAACACTCTGATGGGATATTTATTATTTAAAATAGTTTACTTTAGTCACATACATGTTCAAATTTTGATCTGTGGTTATATGTTCTTTAAATAATGCCCTGAGATAAATCTGATCTCAATCACACAAAAAAGTAGCTTGGAATTCACAACAGCACCAGAATCATAATATGAAGCACAGTCCTATTATAAACCTTGTAGGGGTGCAAACTTGACTCAGCGTCCTTTCACAATGTACTTTCACAGCAAGTAAGTGAGGCCGTTTGGTTGGTCCTAAGTTCGATTCCCAGTAAGTCTATCACTTATATTTTCTTTTCTGTTGTCATCCTTTATGTCCAGCAAGTGCCTGTTAATTACCTCTATTTACTTATTTATTTATTATAAACCTCACACTTCTGATATTGATAAAAGTGTGCATCACATCTTCAATCTTTGGCTTTTTTACACATCTGTTATTGCAACAACAGATCTAAATATCAATGAAATCTGAGGAGATTTCACATCCACTTCTCAATCAGGCCTCACAATAAATTACTGCATAAACCAGTTCCACTTCCAAAACTCTATCGATGTATTACTGAAATGGTGGAGCTCTGTGTTGGTGTCATACGATAAATGTACTGCTGAGGTCAAAATTTGCAGACTCGGGTGGCAATGAGATCAAAGAAATTTGTCTTCAACCCATTTTATGTGATACAGTTCCTGCAATGAAAAGCATAGTCTTGTTGTAGTACTTGAGATTAAAATATATTCAAATTTATCACTAGCTTACCTGAACTGTAAAAAAAAAAAATATAATAATAATAAAAGGGATAAAGCTGATTAAGTAAAAAGTGTCATTTAAAGTTCGGCATACAATAAATTTAACTCCACTTTTTCATGTTACAAATAGATAATTATACTAGAGTGGGACCGAAGATGCAGCAAAAGTGATGAATGCAGTCAGTGACCGATAGCTTGACTGCTTGCGTCAGGGTCAGCGAACCAGAGCTGACCAAGACCCTACTCCATCTCCAAGTGGTGGTCCTGGAAACAGGCTGCATCACTGCAGTCTGACTGAGAGAGTAGGGATCGAAGAGGGAATGCAAACCCGGTCCCAAAAAATGCAGTGCTCAAGTCGGATGTGTCGGCTGAAAGGCGCAAATATCGCAGCTTCGCTGTAAACGGACACAGCGCAACCAACGTCCTTTTCAAGACGAACGAGGAAGAAGAAGAAGTACACTACCAAAGTCTAGGTGTCTGAGAGTAATATTAACAAAAGTTGGTTGCGCAAAAATGTTTGAGGGTTTACAAAGAAGTGCGACAGGGATATGTACTATCATACCTACTGTTTAACACCTGTATGGATAAGGATAACATTCAAGGCCATTCTTGAATCAGACAACACTAACAAATAAATGATTGCAGGCAATCAAAGTCTACTAGTGAGATGTAATAAGATTTTAAAACAAAAAAAACACACACACACACACACATTCAACACATAATAGCCCCTTCATTCATAACTGACTATGGGAATGCGCCCCTGAGGTGACAGCCCACAGCTGTTTTTTTTTTCCTGGTGTTCCTTTCGACATTTTCTCCTTTCTTCTGCTTGCTGTGAGAGCTTCTTTTCGCCCAGTCTGAGGTGGCGCTGTAGACAGCATCCCACTTGATGCCATCAGCAGCTTCATCCTCCCATGTTGCTGCATTTATGTCCATTGCCCTCTGTCGTGAAACATTCTAAATCCACATATATAAATTAAAAGGTAAATGTAAAGCCTAACACATAAATTCAATAAAAGGAAAGAGAAATGGTAAAAGTACAGTGCTGTCACAATGGCGTACAAAAATCCCCCTTGTTTTCTACTTCGTCTGCAAATTGTAACGTTTCACGTTGATAGTAAAGCCTACTGCATCACTACACGCTTTCTACAATAAAACGTGTACTGTATTTCTAAGAAAACCTTGAGCTAGGCACACTGCGTAATGACCTAAATTAATACTTCCATTAATTTCATTTTATACACTACGTTAACATAAACGGAAAGACAGATGAACTTAGGATAGAGAGAGGGAGGGCTGAAAGCAGGAACGCATGCAACACTAACACGCGTCTCGCGATATACAATTAATGCCACCCTCCCCAAGCGAAAGGCCAGAAGCACTAACTTTTTTTTCAAATAGACCGTGATAAAAAACACTACCCATACGAGAGTTAGGTTTAAAAACCTGAAAAACGCTTATTAGGAAACATGACATTATACTGTTTTATGTCTGAAAGCCTCACAGTACCCAGACACCACATCGTATCGAAGTGAACGGGAGGTAGAAGAAAATGCATATTTTGAACGCAGCCCCTTAGCCCCATTAAACTTATATATTTGGGTTCCTTAGAACTTGCTGACAAAGAATATGTTAAGTGTTACGCAAATAGTCTAGGAATTAACAAATTATAGCCAAAAGAAAATAGTGAGGGTGTCAGACAACACAAAAAAAATAATCGCACAGTGGCATGTTTTGAAACCACTATTTTACGGGAAATGGACCACCATGTAAAATCCTATTTGATTGGATAGAAGTAAATGTAAGGCTAAACACGATTAGTCGGACTACAAATACTAATTCTTTGTTGTTAGGGGAAACGGTAGTAAGGGTACTTTTTTTGAAAAGCTGTGTAAACATGGCCCGATTGGTTAGACCCGCCAATATAGTCAATTAAGAGCGTCAGTTCAGTGCCACATTTTAAAATAAACTTACTAAGAAACAGTGCGTTGAGATCCAGATCATATTTTTCTAAATAAAAGTCTGGGACAGAGGCAGATCGGAATTTGTGCCATTATTCATCGCCAGTCAACGTATCTGTGTATTATTTCCACGAATTGTGGTAAGCTTGACATATTCGATATCTTTTTAATGAAAATTGAATGTAAATTGATAATTTATGTCTGTATATGTGCGTGGTTCAGTAGCGAACATGAGGCAAGGCCTAGATAGTGCTCCAACCTGAACCGAACGTGTCGGAGAAAAGAAAACTGCATGGAATTGCCAAATAGTACACTGACACCTATCTTATTGACTAGAAGGAAATAATGCTGGAATTGCAGAGGCGTAGTAACCATTAGGGAGGAGTATACTGGTGTAAATTGTTTCAGATGAAGCTCGCAGTTGGCCTACCGCTCTGAACTCAGTGTTTGTTCTGTATTGTGTTCAGTGTGGAAATAGATTATAAATTAGATCTGAAGTAGGAGGTACAACCTTCTTGTTTCAGGGACTGTGGTCCTAGTTATTGAAGCAGCACCTGGTCTGAGTTTTGCTGAAATCCAGAGGCTGACAGCATACTCCTTGGTCCAGATAGCGACCAGTGAGGTGTCTCCAGAACACAGGAAGCAATCGAGCAGAGGAGTCTTTTCCTGCCGCCATCACAAAAGATAAGCTTCTGTGGCCAGAGTAGCTCAACATTATGTGCCCCCTCAAAAATTGACATTTTATTAAACACAGAGGGACAATTAATTGGTTCAAATGACAGGAACTGTGAACTTTTCCCAATACTATTTCCCCGATAATCAAACACTTGAAGTCATGATGAAAAACAACAACCAAGCTTGAACAAAACCAGTATTACCTCATATTACTACTGCACAAATTACACACATAGAATAATAATACTAAACTATGTCAATACAAAGTTCATATATATAAACTGTGTACATACTATTTGTAATTACATTTGATTGTGATTCCTGGTTCACTGTGTAGTTGAATCAGGATACCCATTATTGAAAGAATTAATACATATATTTTTAAACTTAAACACTTGACTCATTTAAGATAGTCTTATAGAGTGTTATATGTGTGTGAGTGTCACAGTGTTGTAAAGTGTTGTGGAATAAATTAAATTGTTTATCTGTCTGTTGTTGTTGTGACTTACACTTCATCATTTTCATAACCCTAGACATTTAACGTAGTCATCACAATATTCCAGAATAATTCTGACTGAGGTATAAATGTGGTAGCAAGTAAGGTCATCTGTAATACACCACACTTAATAGATACAGATACCTTCACAGCTGATCTCAGTCAGTACACTAAGTCCCCTATAAATATTTATAACATCCCACTTTACCACATATATTGGGGTCTCGCTCCCGGGATATTGAACTTTCTCCCATTATATATATTGGGAATAATAAAAATTTAAAAGGTATCCTTGGGTGGAATTAAATAAGGTTGAGCTCTCAGTGCCTGTGGTTGTCCTTGGATAACACTGGCTAACAAAAAAATTTTTTTTTTTTCTTTCTCTAACATTTCTATGTTTTTCTGGTCAATTTTAATGCGCTGTTTTTAAATCTGCAAACCGTTTTTCTCTATCAGGTCGGGGTCTCTAGAAATACGCAATTGAAGTTTTTTAACAACGCATACAGTATTACAACATCATTTGTACAAGAAGTATAACAGTTATGTAGGCTTGAATTTCTTTGCAGTCGACTTTCGTCGGTGAATGGCATGTGGTACATCGCGATGAAGCATCCAACAATAATCGGCAAGCATGGTCACACTCCACCGTCCTTGATAACGTGACTCCATTACGGCGATATCTTGATGGAATCGTTCTCCATCTTCATCGCTGACTTCGCCCAGTTGTCAGGGAAAAAGTCAAGATGCGAATCGAGCAAATGGATTTTGCGTGACATGTTACAGCCCATAATTCTGTATGCATCTATGCACTGCTTAACAATATGCACATAGTCGACAGATTTGTGATTTCCCAGAAAGTTATCGACGATCGATTTGAATGCCATCCATGCGCAAAGTTCACTACCATGTAACAAGTTCTCGAATTGTTTGTCTGCAATAACTTTCCTAATCTGAAGTCCTACAAAGATACCTTCCTTTATCTTTGCATCGCTAATTTGAGGAAACTTTTCTCGAAGATAAGTGAAAGCTTTGCTCGTTTTATCTAACGCTTTTTACGAAATTCTTCATGAGCCCCAACTTTATATGTAACGGTGGTAAAATGATGCTGTCTTTGTTAACTAATGGCTCGTGTATTACATTTTTATGCCCGAGCTGCATACGATCCCTGATAGGCCACACCTTTCTTGCATAATGTTCCTGTCTGTTGCGGCTGTCCCATTCACATAGGAAGCAACAAAATTTAGTCTACCCAGTCTGCATGCCCGTGAGAATTGCAATGACCTTTAGGTCTCCACAAATCCGCCATTGGTAGTCATTGTACTTTATTTTTGCCAAAAGTATAGCCATATTGTCATAAGTTTCTTTCATATGAACAGAGTAGTCGACTGGAATTGATGAAAATAAATTT
Source organism: Oreohelix idahoensis (assembly GCA_024509875.1). Lineage (NCBI taxonomy): Eukaryota > Metazoa > Mollusca > Gastropoda > Stylommatophora > Oreohelicidae > Oreohelix > Oreohelix idahoensis. The sequence goes on from JAMPIV010014327.1 coordinate 504,763, forward strand.
CCATTATGCAATAACACGGCTTTTAGACTAATCTTGGAAGAGTCGATGAAAAGTCGCCATTCGTTGACTATGTGCTCATGACCGAGGTGCACCATTAGACCTTTTACATCTTTGCAATAGCAAATGTCATCATCCATCTCAAAGTATTGAACAAGTTCTCTGTGTCTATGACGAAATTTAGATATCGGAGTATTGGGCGCTAAAAGATTCCATTCTTTGAGTCGCGAACCGAGTAATTCCGCTTGTCCTTTGGTGAGAGCGAGATCACGTATTAGATCTGAAAGTTCTGAATGGTTAATTAAGTGAACACCATCATTCACCGGTATATAATCCGAGTCAGAATTAGTTTCTAAAGCAGGCAAACTATCACTTTCTGATGGTTCATTCACGTCCAACGGATATTGTTCTGGTGGAACTGGGATCGAACACGTGATTGGATCATGAGGCACTGGTTTTGAAACCGATTCAATATTTGGATAAACCACAGACTTTCTAGTTTTAAAAGTGAAACCATAGATATTTGTCTAGCAGAAGTAACAATCAGTAGCGTGATTTGTCGGTTCACGCCATATTACTGGCACTCCAAAAGGCATCGACTTATGCTTCGGCGATTTTCGTAACCAACATGCCAATGTATTTGCACAAGTCGAACAAACTGCATTTGGCTTCCAAGATTTATTTGCATCATCAACTTTCGAATCGAAATAAAGTTCATATGCTTTCTTTAGCAATGGTGTAAAGTTTTTCTGGTGAACACGATCGGTAAAATATTCGCACACGTAACAGAACAGATCAGCCGAATTTCTACAACTTCTAGAAGCCATATTTCACTCATAATTATTTCAAAATACAGTAACTATTTGAAATATAACGTAACATATGTCATGCATCTTTTAGCAGTATAAAAAGTAGAATTATTTTGCATTTTATTAATTTTTAAAAAGTTATATAGTAAAAATGAAACGGAGCAAATAACGGTTTCCCAAAAATATATTTATTCACAAATATCTTAAGAACCGGACGTGATAGAGATAAACGGATTTCAAATTTGAAATCAGCGCAAGAAACTGACCTAAGAACACTTATTCTTATATAAGAAAGAAAAATGTTGTTTGTCAGTGTAATTAATTACAGATTGTATTGTTTAGTTAGACATTATATACATTTACCTGGTAGAAAATGGCGGACCTGGCCAAATTTCGATCGGCTGCTGTGCAGACTGCTAAAGAGTTAGGAATGGATGGGCAAGTTATGATTGCCTATGTCACTACGGAATGTGACAAATATATTGAACGTGAAGAAAGAAGATTAGAAAAAGAGGCCAAAAGAAAATTAGAATCTGAAAGATTGGCCGAAGATAAGAGAATAGAGGCTGAAAAAGAAATTAAGAGGTTGCAGATTGAGGCTGAGGCTAAGAAATTGGAGGCGGATCGTGAGGCGGAAATAAAGAGGCTCGTGTTGGAAGAACAAAAGGCAGAAAGGGAAGACAGAAGATTGGCTGCAGAGAGGGAAGCAGAAAAGGAGGAGAAGAGATTACAAAGGGAACATGAGTTACGACTAAGGGAGTTTGAGTTTCAAGGCCATGCTCCTGAAAATGGTGCCAGTCCCTTTACCTCCGATGCTACTGCTAGTCAGGGAGCCTCAACCTCAGATATGAATTTTCATTTAGATCATTTTGTTGAGAAAGAAGATGATATCGAGAGCTATCTAAATAGATATGAACTATTAGCTACCACGTATGGGTTAGAAAGAGAAAGGTGGAGCTTAAAGTTATCTCAAGGGCTTCGTGGGGCAGCTTATGAAGTTTTTTGCCAAAATGAGCAGAAATGATCAAGAAAATTATGACATGCTAAAGCAGGCTCTTTTGTTAAGATATGAAAAGAACGCAGAATTTTATAGGAAAAAATTTAGGAATGCTAAACTACTGTCAGTTGAAACCTATCACCAGTTCTCTGCACGGTTAGAGACATACTTGGAGAAATGGACTTCTCTGGGGAAAACCCAAGATCTTAAGGAAATGGTCCTTATAGAACAATTAAGAGAGTCCATGGCTCCAGACCTGAGAAAGTTTCTCATGGAACAAGGTGCAGAGAGGCTGGGTGAGTTACTAAATGTTGCAGAAAGGTATCAAGCAGCTCAGGCAGAGGTATCAGGTAATAAAAAGAAACAGGTAGATAATTTTAGGGCACCACAGAACTTTAATAAATTTGATCCTAGAGATCAAAACAAAGGTAAGCACCAGTTTGATAGGCCACAGTATGACAATAAAAATAAAACCCCACAATTCGATGAAAGGAAATATGATGAAAGAAAATCTTTCAACCAAGGAAAGAGATGGTGCAAAAATTGTAAGATGAACAATCATGACACTGACCATTGTAGAAGGAAACCTCCTCATTGTGCTGCTATGACATCTGGAAAAAAGGGAAAAAAGGTCAAACCTGCGGAACTACAGGAACCATATCATCCCCCAGTGTGTGAAGATGTCATCTGTAATGGTGTCACCATAAGGTGTTTATATGATACAGGTTTAGATTATGATTCCGTTGTGAGTTCTCACCTGGTGCAGGCAGATCAATACACTACAGAAACAGTGGAGATTCAAACTGCAACCAAGGATGTAGCTACCATGACACTTCCCGTCGCCCGGATAAAGGTGAAAACGCGATATGTGGAAGGAATCATAAAAGCAGCAGTGATAAATGAGCCAATCTACCCTCTGATATTGGGGTGTAGATATGTCTTCTTGGGAAATCCCAAGAGACCTGTGATATTGGCAACAGTGCAGACCAGATCACAGTCTAAAAAGGAGGAGGATAATCCAATAAATACTCATCCAGATGAGATGAGGAAGGCACAGGCGGAGGACAAGACACTCAAGCCGTGTTTCAAGAAGTTGCCCAAATCTCATACACCTCCAGGCAAGGGAGAATTTTATATGAAGAACAAACTGATTTATAGGAAGGCTGGATCTGAATCCAATGGTCATGGACAGCTGGTCCTTCCCACTTCATATAGGACTAAAGTGTTGGAACTAGGGCATGCGATTCCCTTCAGTGGTCATATGGGGATCAGCGCAACAGGACAGCGAATAGCTTGTCACTATTTCTGGCCAGGAATAACTGAAGATATCAAACGATATGTAAAATCTTGTCCAGAGTGCCAACGAGTAGCACCTAAGCATTGGACTGCACCAGCAACTCTGGGGGAAATGCCCATAGTGGGAACACCCTTTGAGAGAGTTGCCGTGGATCTTGTGGGACCTCTCACTCGAACTAAGAGGAGGAACAGCTACATTCTGACTCTGGTGGACACTTGTTCTATGTGGGGAGAGGCGGTAGCCCTGTCATCGATTGATTCTAAGCATGTGGCAGAGGCATTACTCACAATTTTCACAAGGTTAGGCTTTCCCAATCAAATCTTGACTGATAATGGCTCTCAGTTCAAGGGGAAACTAACAGAAGAAGTTTTCAGGATCTTCCAGGCCAAACACTTCCATTGTAGTGTGTACCATCCCCAAGGGAACGGCCAAGTGGAAAGATTTAATGGCACGTTGATGTCGATCCTGAGAAAGTTGGCACACGAAAAACCAGATACATGGGACCAGTACCTTCACGCCGCCCTCTTTGCTTATCGGGAGGTACCCCATAGTTCAACCGGTATGGCCCCAGCAACATTATTTGGAAGGCCAATAAAAGGTCCACTTGAAGCGCTGTTAAGAACGTGGACTGATGAAAAGGCAGAGGAAAATATTACATCCTCATACCAATATGTGAATGAGCTGACCACTCGTTTAAAAACTGGCTGGAAACTTGCCAATGAAAATTTGAAACAAGCCAGGAAGAAACATGCTGCCTATTTCAACAGGAAGGCTAAAGACAGAGATTTGGCTGTGGGAGAGAAGGTACTGCTTCTTCTACCTGGTAGTCAAAATAAGTTACAAATTGGATGGCAAGGTGCATATACAGTTCTAGAGAAGGTGTCTAGAACAAATTATAAGATAGATAAGAAGGGGAAAGAAAAAATCTATCATGTGAATCTCCTGAAGAAATATTTGGAAAGAGAAAATCAGGAAGAGACACACTTGTTGACCTTGTCCATTGCCATGGAGATGAAAAAGGAACCACTTTCATCATTTGAATATCCATTACACCCATGTGAGACAGCGGCACAGGTGAAAATCAGTACACATTTAACGAAAAATCAGAAAGAGAGAGTGCAACAGGTTCTAGATAATCATACAGAGGTGTTAACAGACCGACCAGGGCATACAAACTTATTGGAATATGATATGAAACTGATAGACCCCACACCTGTCTGTATGAAACCCTATTCGATTCCTTTTGCTAAGGAGAAAGCTTTGAAGGAAGAGATAGACTATTTGTTGAAGGAAGGAATTATTTCACACAGTGAATCTTCGTATAGTTCCAGTGTTGTACTCTTAAGGAAACCCTCTGGAGAACATAGACTCTGTATAGATTACAGGAGACTGAATGCTATTACAGAAGGACAGGTGGATCCATTGCCGGATACAAATCAGTTGTTTGCCAGGCTAAATAAAGCTAAATATTTCTCAAAAGTGGATCTGAGTAAAGGATACTATCAGATTCCAGTAAAGCCTGAGGTTAGACCATACCTAGCTTTTAGTACCTCAGAGGGACACTATGAGTTTAACAGATTGCCCTTTGGATTGAAGAATGCGCCTAGTGTCTTCTCTAGAATGATGAGAAAATTATTGGACCCTCTGAATAATCCATGCATCACAAATTTCATGGATGATATCCTTATAGCAACAGAAACATTTGAGGAACACATTGACTCTCTGAATATGCTGTTTAATCGACTTAGAGAAGCGAATTTAACAGCCCGACCAACCAAATGTTGCGTTGGATGTAAAGAATTAGAATTCTTGGGACACACAGTCTATCAGGGAAACATGACCCCTGACCCCAAGAATTTAGAGAAACTAAAGAAAGCCCCGAGACCACAAACCAAGAAAGACATGATATCCTTTGTCTCATTATGTGGTTTCTACCAAAAGTATATCAAAAACTTTAATTCCATATGTGCACCGTTAACTGATTTGACACGTAAAGGAAATCCAGATCGAATTACATGGACACCACAATGTGAATTGGCTTACCAGGAATTGAAGGAAAAGCTTACAAGCAAACCTATTTTGAAATTACCTGACTTAAGTCAAGAATTCATTGTAAGGACGGATGCCAGTAATATTGGGTTAGGTGCGACACTGCTACAGAAATCAGATGCATTGGATGGGGAATTAAGCCCAGTGGCATATGCTAGCAGAAAGTTTGAATAAAGCTGAAACCAATTACTCAACTAGCGAAAAAGAATGTCTTGCAGTAATATGGGCGATAAAGAAATTCAATATTTATCTGTATGGGAAGGCATTTAAGTTGCAAACGGATCACAAACCCTTGTCGTTTCTAGCACAGGCTAGACATGAAAATTCTAGATTACTCCGTTGGTCATTACTGATGCAGCCATTTGAGTTTAGCATAGAGTATATATCTGGAAAAACAAATCTGGGAGCGGATTTTTTAAGCCGACATCCGTGTGATGAGAATCACCGTAAGTCCCAGAAATAATAATAAATTTCTCTATGTGTATATAGAATTATAGACTGACATATAACGTCTGTTTTAAGAGGGGAGAATTTGTCGTGAAACATTCTAAATCCACATATATAAATTAAAAAGGTAAATGTAAAGCCTAACACATAAATTCAATAAAAGGAAAGAGAAATGGTAAAAGTACAGTGCTGTCACAATGGCGTACAAAAATCCCCCTTGTTTTCTACTTCGTCTGCAAATTGTAACGTTTCACGTTGATAGTAAAGCCTACTGCATCACTACACGCTTTCTACAATAAAACGTGTACTGTATTTCTAAGAAAACCTTGAGCTAGGCACACTGCGTAATGACCTAAATTAATACTTCCATTAATTTCATTTTATACACTACGTTAACATAAACGGAAAGACAGATGAACTTAGGATAGAGAGAGGGAGGGCTGAAAGCAGGAACGCATGCAACACTAACACGCGTCTCGAGATATACAATTAATGCCACCCTCCCCAAGCGAAAGGCCAGAAGCACTAACTTTTTTTCAAATAGACCGTGATAAAAAACACTACCCATACGAGAGTTAGGTTTAAAAAACCTGAAAAACGCTTATTAGGAAACATGACATTATACTGTTTTATGTCTGAAAGCCTCACAGTACCCAGACACCACATCGTATCGAAGTGAACGGGAGGTAGAAGAAAATGCATATTTTGAACGCAGCCCCTTAGCCCCATTAAACTTATATATTTGGGTTCCTTAGAACTTGCTGACAAAGAATATGTTAAGTGTTACGCAAATAGTCTAGGAATTAACAAATTATAGCCAAAAGAAAATAGTGAGGGTGTCAGACAACACAAAAAAAAATAATCGCACAGTGGCATGTTTTGAAACCCCTATTTTACGGGAAATGGGCCACCATGTAAAATCCTATTTGATTGGATAGAAGTAAATGTAAGGCTAAACACGATTAGTCGGACTACAAATACTAATTCTTTGTTGTTAGGGGAAACGGTAGTAAGGGTACTTTTTTTGAAAAGCTGTGTAAACATGGCCCGATTGGTTAGACCCGCCAATATAGTCAATTAAGAGTGTCAGTTCAGTGCCACATTTTAAAATAAACTTACTAAGAAACAGTGCGTTGAGATCCAGATCATATTTTTCTAAATAAAAGTCTGGGACAGAGGCAGATCGGAATTTGTGCCATTATTCATCGCCAGTCAACGTATCTGTGTATTATTTCCACGAATTGTGGTAAGCTTGACATATTCGATATCTTTTTAATGAAAATTGAATGTAAATTGATAATTTATGTCTGTATATGTGCGTGGTTCAGTAGCGAACATGAGGCAAGGCCTAGATAGTGCTCCAACCTGAACCGAACGTGTCGGAGAAAAGAAAACTGCATGGAATTGCCAAATAGTACACTGACACCTATCTTATTGACTAGAAGGAAATAATGCTGGAATTGCAGAGGCGTAGAAACCATTAGGGAGGAGTATACTGGTGTAAATTGTTTCAGATGAAGCTCGCAGTTGGCCTACTGTCGTGAAATATTCTAATCCCCATATATAAATTAAAACGTAAATGCAAAGCCTAACAAATAAATTTAATAAAAGGAAGAAGAATGGTAAAGAACAGTGCTGTCACAATGACTGTACTCGAAATCCCCCTTGTTTTCTACTTCGTCGGCAAATTGTAACGCTTTCACGTTGATAGTAAAAGCCTACTGTATTATTACCCGCTTTCTTCAATGAAACGTGTGCTGTATTTCTTGGAAAAACATTGAGATACGCAAGCTGAACAATGACCTAATTTTAATATTTCATTCATTCCATTTTATACACGGCGTAACTAAAGACAGATGGACTAAAGGATAGAGAGAAGGGAGAGGCATAAAGCCGAACACGTGCAACACTAAACACGCGTCGCGCGATACACAATTGCTGCCATCACGCGTGTAAGGCCACATGCACTAACTTTATTTCAAATCGACAGTGATAAAATTCAGTACCCTTCCCAGAGTTAGGTTTTTAAATCCTGAAAAACTCTTATTAGGAAAGATGACAATAGATGGGTTTACGTTTGAAAACATTACAGTACCCAGACAGCACATCTTCGAAACAGGAGGTAGAAGAAATTGCATATTTTGAACGCAGCCACGTAGCTCTTTTAAATTTGTATATTTGGGTTCCTTAGGGCTTGATGACAAAGAATATGTTAAGTGTTATGCAAATAGTCTAGGAATTAACAAGTTATAGCCAAAATAAAATGATGGTGCTGTCAGACAACACCCAAAATCAGAATCGCTCAGTGGTAGATTTTTTAAACCACCATTGTACGGGAAATGGGCCACAAGTTACATTTGAACTGATTGGCTGGAATGATATGTAAGGCTAAACACGATTAGTCGGACTATAAATGCTATCCTTGGTTGTTAGGGGAGACGTAGGAAGGTAAAATTTTTTCAAACACTTGTCGAAACGTGGCTCCATTGGCCAGACTCGCTGATATAATCACTTAGGAGCGTTAGTTCGAGACCACTAGTTCAAATAAGCTTGATAAAGCAACAGTGCGTTGAAGCCAGCTCATATTTTTGCTAAATAAAAGCCTGGAACATAAGCAGATGGGAATTTGTGCCAGTATTTGTGCCAGAATTCATTGCTAGTCAACGTATCTGTGTTTATTTCCATGAATTGTGGGACCGTGGTCTTAACGTTATTGAGCAGCACCTGGTCAGAGCTTTGCTGAATCCAGAGTCGGACAGCATACTCCTTGGTCCATTTAGCTATCAGTGAGGTGTCTCCAGAGCCCAGGGGAGAAATCGAGCAGAGGAGTCTTTTCCTGCCGCCATCACGCAAGATAAGCTGATGTGGCCAGCTGAGCTCAACATTATGTACCCCCATCTTAAAATGACAGTGTAAAATACAATTAAGAGGGGAATTTAATTGTTTTAATATCAGGAACTGAGAACATCTCCAATACTAGTTCCAATAAAGACAAACTATTGAAGTCATGATGACAAATACCAACAGAGCTTGAACAAAACAAAACCAGTATTACCTCATATTAACACTACACAACTGACACACATAGGATACTTTTAATAATATATGTCACTACAATATTCATATTGATAAATTCTGTACATATAACTTGTAATTAAAATTGATTGTGATTCCTGGTTCCCTTTGTATTTGAATCAGGACACATATATATTCATGACAGCAATGAATACATATTGTTATTTGAAAAGTTATCAGTGACTCCTTTAAGATATCCTTGTAGAGTGTTTTATGTATGTGAGTGTCACAGTGTTGTCAAGTGTAGTGGAATAAATTAAATTGTTTATCTGTCTGTTGTTGTTATGACTTACACTTCATCATACACATACCCTAGACATATAACGTAGTCATCACACTATTCCAGAATAATTCTGACTGAGGTATACATATGTGGCAGCAAGTAAGGTTATATATAATACACTACTCTTATTAGATATATATACCTTCACAGCTGATCTCAGTCAGTACACTAAGTCCCCTATAAATATTTATAACATCCCACTTCACCACATATATTGGGGGCTCGTCCGGGATTTTGAATCTTTACCTATTAAAAATATTGGGGGGTAATTCACTTCAGGGAATAATAAGAATTAAAAAGGTATCCTTGGGTGGAATTAAATAAGGTTGAGCTCTCGGTGCCTGTGTTGTCCATTAGATATATATTTAGAGATTGAATTGTTGGTTAGACATTGTATAAACTTACCTGATAGACAATGGCGGACCTGGCCAAATTTCGATCTGCTGCTGTTCAGACTGCAAAAGAGTTAGGATTAGATGGGCAAGTTATGGTTGCCTATGTCACTACGGAATGTGACAAATTTATTGAACGCGAAGAAAGAAGGTTTGAAGCCGAAAGAAAGTTAGAGGCTGAAAGGGAAATTAAGAAGTTACAATTTGAGGCTGAGGCTGAGACTAAGAGGTTGGAGAGTGAGGCTGAGGCTAAGAGGTTGCAGATTGAGGCTGAGAAAGAGGCTAAAGGATTGGAAGCCGAGGAAAGAAGACAGGCTGCAGAAAGAGATGAGAAGAAATTAGCTGCAGAAAGAGAAGACAAGAGATTAGCTGCAGAAAGGGAAAAGAAGATAAGAGATTACAAAGGGAACATGAGTTACGACTAAGGGAGTTTGAGTTTCAGGGCCATGCTCCTGAAAATGGTGCCAGTCCCTTTGCCTCTGATGCCACTGCTAGCCAGGGAGCCTCAACCTCAGCTATGAATTTTCATTTAGATCATTTTGTTGAAAAAAGACGATGATATTGAGAGCTATCTAAATAGGTATGAACTATTAGCTACCACGTATGGGTTAGAGAGAGAAAGGTGGAGCTTAAAGTTATCTCAAGGACTTCGTGGGGCAGCTTATGAAGTTTTTGCAAAAATGAGCAGAGGTGATCAGGAAAATTATGACATGCTAAAGCAGGCTCTTTTGTTAAGATATGAAAAGAATGCAGAATTTTATAGGAAAAAATTTAGGAATGCTAAACTACTGTCAGGTGAAACCTATCACCAGTTCTCTGCCCGAATAGAGACATACTTGGAGAAATGGACTTCTCTGGGGAAAACCCAAGATCTTAAGGAAATGGTCCTTATAGAGCAACTAAGAGAGTCCATGGCTCCAGACCTGAGAAAGTTTCTCATGGAACAAGGTGCAGAGAGGCTGGGTGAGTTGCTAAATGTTGCTGAAAGGTATCAAGCAGCTCAAGCAGAGGTAACAGGTAATAAAAAGAAACAGGTGGATAACTTTAGGGCACCACAGAACTTTAATAAATTTGATCCTAGGGATCAAAACAAAGGTAAGCACCAGTTTGATAGGCCACGGTATGAAAATAAAAATAAATTCCCACAATTCGATGAAAGGAAATATGATGAAAGAAAATCTTTCAACCAAGGAAAAAGGTGGTGTAAAAATTGTCAGATGGACAATCATGACACTGACCGTTGCAGAAGGAAACCTGTGTATATGGCAACCGTTCAGGTCAGGTCGACCTCAAGACAGGAGGAGGATATTATGTTGGATACCACTCCAGAAGAGATGAGGAAGGCACAGGCTGGGGATAAAACACTCAAGCCTTGTTTCAGAAAATTGTCAACTTGTCATACAACTCCAGGCAAGGGAGATTTTTACATGAAAAACAAGTTGATGTATAGGAAGACTGGAGCTAGATCCAAAGGTCAGGGACAACTGGTACTTCCTAAAAGATATAGGGCAGACTTAATAAGGAGCCTACATGTGAAACCAGATGGGGACCATGAGAAGATAGGTACCATCATTCAAAAGGTGGCTCACAATTATTATTGGCCCAAAGCAAGATGGGACATTGAGAATTTTGTAGAAAGGTGTAGCATAGCACATGAGGGAACACCCACAAGTGGAAACATGGATCAGGACCTGGACACGCCACGGGGCAAAATTAGGCCTGATAATAAAAAGAAAAATAGATTTGATAAAGTGGACCAAATGGAATGGGAAGCCCCTTTTCACGGACAAGCTTCACTTAACTGTTTTACAATGGCCACTATGCGGAGAGTGCAAAAAGATGTCTTACCCCAGGATAAGCCGACAATCCCTCAATCGGACTTAAACAAACTGGAGGAAGAGGATGTAGAGAAGAAATCTCTCATCAAGAATTTTAAGTGGGGAGAAAGCCCCAAAAGAAAAATTGGTAGCGGTCGTTTTGTGAATGATAATTCTGGGAAGAAAAATCATCACTATGGAGCTTCGAGTGGAAGAGACCATACCGGTGCATGGACAAATAGGTCCACACAATTAAAGGTCCATATGTAGCTTTGTTAAGAATGTGGACTGATGAAAAGGCAGAGGAAAACATTACATCTTCATACCAATATGTGAATGAGCTGACCACTCGTTTAAAAACTGTTTGGAAACTTGCCAATGAAAATTTGAAACAAGCCAGGAAGAAACATGCTGCCTATTATAACAGGAAGGCGAAAGACAGAAATTTGGCTGTGGGAGAGAAGGTACTGCTTCTTCTCCCCGGGAGTCAGAATAAGTTACAAATTGGATGGCAGGGTCCATATACAGTTCTAGAGAAGGTGTCTAGAACAAATTATAAGATAGATAAGAAGGGGAAAGAAAAAATCTATCAAGTGAATCTCCTGAAGAAATATTTGGAAAGAGAACATCAGGAAGAGACACACTTGTTGACCTTGTCCATCGCCATGGAGATGAAAAAGGAACCACTTTCATCATTTGAATATCCATTACACCCCTGTGAGACAGCAGCACAGGTGAAAAATCAGTACACATTTAACGAAAACTCAGAAAGAGAGAGTGCAACAGGTTCTAAATAATCATGCAGAGGTGTTAACAGACCGACCAGGGCATACAAACCTATTGGAATATGATATGAAACTGACAGACCCCACACCTGTCTGTATGAAACCATATTCGATTCCGTTTGCTAAGGAGAAAGCTTTGAAGGAAGAGATAGACTATCTGTTGAAGGAAGGAATTATTTCGCACAGTGAATCTTCGTATAGTTCCGGTGTTGTACTCTTAAGGAAGCCCTCTGGAGAACATAGACTCTGTATAGATTACAGGAGACTGAATGCTATTACAGAAGGACAGGTGGATCCATTGCCGGATACAAATCAGCTGTTTGCCAGACTAAATAAAGCTAAATATTTCTCAAAAGTGGATCTGAGTAAAGGATACTATCAGATTCCAGTAAAGCCTGAGGTTAGACCATACCTAGCTTTTAGTACCTCAGAAGGACACTATGAGTTTAATAGATTGCCATTTGGATTAAAGAATGCGCCTAGTGTCTTCTCTAGAATGATGAAAAAATTGTTGGATGTAAACATTTCGGAGGAACGTAATGAATCCCTGAGTTGCCTCTTTGATTGAGGATATTCCGAATGTTTCATACAGGATAATAAGAAGATTATGGGATCCACTATGAAAACTCTGCTATCACCAGGTATATGTTATCTCCTCATAACGTACATTTTGAGGGAAATATAATGTTCTCTGGACATGTCATTGCGCAGACTCAGAGAAGAGAAATGGTGAATACGGGTTGCGAAGCAGCATTAAGACAAGCATTCACACTTGCGGCTGTTCAGTAACATAACCGAAATATATTATTGGTTGTAGAAGTCTGAGGCAGATTTCATGAGTAGTGCCTACTCTGAATGGACCCAACTACATAAAACCATGATAGCACCACAGCAGAGTAAAGTCAAGTTGACTTACATTTATCTATGTGTATATAGAATAAAGGACTGACATGGGATGTCTGTTTTAAGAGGGGAGGTGTCGTGAAATATTCTAATCCCCATATATAAATTAAAACGTAAATGCAAAGCCTAACAAATAAATTTAATAAAAGGAAGAAGAATGGTAAAGAACAGTGCTGTAACAATGACTGTACTCGAATTCCCCCTTGTTTTCTACTTCGTCGGCAAATTGTAACGCTTTCACGTTGATAGTAAAAGCCTACTGTATTATTACCCGCTTTCTTCAATGAAACGTGTGCTGTATTTCTTGGAAAAACATTGAGATACGCAAGCTGAACAATGACCTAATTTTAATATTTCATTCATTCCATTTTATACACGGCGTAACTAAAGACAGATGGACTAAAGGATAGAGAGAAGGGAGAGGCATAAAGCCGAACACGTGCAACACTAAACACGCGTCGCGCGATACACAATTGCTGCCATCACGCGTGTAAGGCCACATGCACTAACTTTATTTCAAATCGACAGTGATAAAATTCACTACCCTTCCCAGAGTTAGGTTTTTAAATCCTGAAAAACTCTTATTAGGAAAGATGACAATAGATGGGTTTACGTTTGAAAACATTACAGTACCCAGACAGCACATCTTCGAAACAGGAGGTAGAAGAAATTGCATATTTTGAACGCAGCCACGTAGCTCTTTTAAATTTGTATATTTGGGTTCCTTAGGGCTTGATGACAAAGAATATGTTAAGTGTTATGCAAATAGTCTAGGAATTAACAAGTTATAGCCAAAATAAAATGATGGTGCTGTCAGACAACACCCAAAATCAGAATCGCTCAGTGGTAGATTTTTTAAACCACCATTGTACGGGAAATGGGCCACAAGTTACATTTGAACTGATTGGCTGGAATGATATGTAAGGCTAAACACGATTAGTCGGACTATAAATGCTATCCTTGGTTGTTAGGGGAGACGTAGGAAGGTACAATTTTTTCAAACACTTGTCGAAACGTGGCTCCATTGGCCAGACTCGCTGATATAATCACTTAGGAGCGTTAGTTCGAGACCACTAGTTCAAATAAGCTTGATAAAGCAACAGTGCGTTGAAGCCAGCTCATATTTTTGCTAAATAAAAGCCTGGAACATAAGCAGATGGGAATTTGTGCCAGTATTTGTGCCAGAATTCATTGCTAGTCAACGTATCTGTGTTTATTTCCATGAATTGTGGGACCGTGGTCTTAACGTTATTGAGCAGCACCTGGTCAGAGCTTTGCTGAATCCAGAGTCGGACAGCATACTCCTTGGTCCATTTAGCTATCAGTGAGGTGTCTCCAGAGCCCAGGGGAGAAATCGAGCAGAGGAGTCTTTTCCTGCCGCCATCACGCAAGATAAGCTGATGTGGCCAGCTGAGCTCAACATTATGTACCCCCATCTTAAAATGACAGTGTAAAATACAATTAAGAGGGGAATTTAATTGTTTTAATATCAGGAACTGAGAACATCTCCAATACTAGTTCCAATAAAGACAAACTATTGAAGTCATGATGACAAATACCAACAGAGCTTGAACAAAACAAAACCAGTATTACCTCATATTAACACTACACAACTGACACACATAGGATACCATTGATAATATATGTCACTACATGAATCATATTAATAAATTCTGTACATATACCTTGTAATTAAAATTGATTGTGATTCCTGGTTCCCTTTGTATTTGAATCAGGACACATATATATTCATGACAGCAATGAATACATATTGTTATTTGAAAAGTTATCAGTGACTCATTTAAGATATCCTTGTAGAGTGTTTTATGTAAGATACTTAACATCTCAATCCCTAAGACTAAAAAACAGGTGAGAAGTCTGTTAGGTCTTATTCAATTTTATGGCAGATTCATTCAGAATCTATCCTCTATCATGGCACCTCTCTCAACACTTCTAAAGAAAGGTTCGCCTAATGTGGTCCACTGGTCTCAGGAATGCCAATGCCTCTGGATAAGATTAAAACACTGTTTTCAACACCACCTATTTTAGTGCTACCCACTAAAGATAAGACATTCGTTCTTCGTAGTGACGCTTCATCCACTGGGATTGGAGCGGCACTAATGCAAGAGTACTCTGGAACTCTGCATCCTGTAATGTATATTTCCAGAAAACTTAATGCGGCAGAAAGGAATTATTCGGTGTTTTAGACCGTGAGCTATTAGCTATGGTTTGGTCGATCCTCAAACTACAGAGATTCCTTCTAGGCGCACATTTCATAGTAGAAACCGACCAAAAAGCTCTTACTGCTATACAGAGTAAGAATTTGAAGAGCTCGAGGTCTACTCGATATGCAATTGCTCTTCAACCTTTTCATTTCTCTGTGCGAGCTATTCGTGGATCAGATAATGTGATGGCAGACATTCTGTCAAGATGCCCACATGATTCCACATAACTATTAGGGCTTAGACTTCTTGATATGTCTAGTTCTATAGTAGTTCCTTTTCTATATCATGATAGATACACATTTGTAATTTAATAATATAATGATTGTATCACTACATAGCGGTTCATTGATGTTTATTCACCGCTGTGCTTTGATGATTTTTTTTCTTCATAAATCATAAATTTAAGATATCTAATACGAAATGATGATATGAATTTTTTAGGCATTGTGTAATTGCCAGAATTGTATTATACTTTGATGACACCTTCCTGGAAAAATATACTTGTAGAGAAATAATTTCTCTCAGTTTATGAGAAACATTCTCACCAGTCGCTCCATAAGTCGACTTAGCCTCATATTAGGCGTTATAGAGTGTGAGTGTCACAGTGTTGTCAAGTGTAGTGGAATAAATTAAATTGTTTATCTGTCTGTTGTTGTTATGACTTACACTTCATCATACACATACCCTAGACATATAACGTAGTCATCACACTATTCCAGAATAATTCTGACTGAGGTATACATATGTGGCAGCAAGTAAGGTTATATATAATACACTACTCTTATTAGATATATATATACCTTCACAGCTGATCTCAGTCAGTACACTAAGTCCCCTATAAATATTTATAACATCCCACTTCACCACACCTACCGCTCTGAACTCAGTGTTTGTTCTGTATTGTGTTCAGTGTGGAAATAGATTATAAATTAGATCTGAAGTAGGAGGTACAACCTTCTTGTTTCAGGGACTGTGGTCCTAGTTATTGAAGCAGCACCTGGTCTGAGTTTTGCTGAAATCCAGAGGCTGACAGCATACTCCTTGGTCCAGATAGCGACCAGTGAGGTGTCTCCAGAACACAGGAAGCAATCGAGCAGAGGAGTCTTTTCCTGCCGCCATCACAAAAGATAAGCTTCTGTGGCCAGAGTAGCTCAACATTATGTGCCCCCTCAAAATTTGACATTTTATTAAACACAGAGGGACAATTAATTGGTTCAAATGACAGGAACTGTGAACTTTTCCCAATACTATTTCCCCGATAATCAAACACTTGAAGTCATGATGAAAAACAACAACCAAGCTTGAACAAAACCAGTATTACCTCATATTACTACTGCACAAATTACACACATAGAATAATAATACTAAACTATGTCAATACAAAGTTCATATATATAAACTGTGTACATACTATTTGTAATTACATTTGATTGTGATTCCTGGTTCACTGTGTAGTTGAATCAGGATACCCATTATTGAAAGAATTAATACATATATTTTTTAAACTTAAACACTTGACTCATTTAAGATAGTCTTATAGAGTGTTATATGTGTGTGAGTGTCACAGTGTTGTAAAGTGTTGTGGAATAAATTAAATTGTTTAGCTGTCTGTTGTTGTTGTGACTTACACTTCATCATTTTCATAACCCTAGACATTTAACGTAGTCATCACAATATTCCAGAATAATTCTGACTGAGGTATAAATGTGGTAGCAAGTAAGGTCATCTGTAATACACCACACTTAACAGATACAGATACCTCCACAGCTGATCTCAGTCAGTACACTAAGTCCCCTATAAATATTTATAACATCCCACTTTACCACACCCTCATGTCTCTCTTGCATACATCTTTGAACCTCAGCTGCGGTCAGGATGCAACCATCTTCTATGCAGCAGACATGGCCAAGCCAGCATAGTCTGCGCTGTCTAAGCAGTGTATACATTGTTTTGAAAGTCAACACGTGACAAAACCTCGACATTTGTCACTTTGTCCCTTCTACGAAATACCAAGGATGTGGTGTAAGACACCACAATGCAAGTTTTTGAGCCTTCTTTCTTGCTTAGCATCTTGCTTAGCATAGGTTGCTGATGTCTCACTGCCATATAGAAGTGTCTGTGATGCTAGCATTAGATACCGCAGCTTTGGGTCTTCGTTGTGAGTTTAGAGTTTCCCCAAACATGCACTGTGAGGCGGGAAAATCCGGCTGCAGCTTTGCCAAAGCAGCTGTCAGTTTCTTCTTTCCAGAAAGAGTTTGTTGTTGATGGTAGACCTCAAGTATGTAAAGTGGTGCACCACTGCCAATTCACAGTTATCGACTGTGATAACTGGTGCAGCCAAAGTCCTTGCAAGCTTGGGTGAAGCAATTCATCAAGCTCGGAAGCTCATTCAATACAACTTGTCAGAAATACAATATCCAGAACATCTGACGGAGGCAATGGTCAGCAGAAATTCTAGGCAAATGAATATCATCATAGTTTCCTTTTTGCTCCTGCTGGAGTCATTACTGTAGCTGGTCCCTTAGTAGAAAGTCTGTACTAAACCAGTGGTGGTTTCAGTAGAAGTTTTGTTTTACATATAATGCTAGCCCCACGCAAAACCTCATATTAACCACCTTGTAGGGAGCCGCGCTGGTGTAATGGTTACCACACTGCGCTGGCAATCGGATGATCCAGGTTCAAGCCCGGGCGAGGACATTTCAAGAGTGTCGTCGACGGGGATTTGGAATGGATTAATTCGAGCCCTGGTGAGCACATTTGAAAGAGTGACCAGGGACTGGAATAACCTGAACGGCTCCTGAGCCGACCCAGCTCTAATGGGCACTCTCCCAAGACAGCGAGTATCTGCCTGAATGGCGAGAGGACACCTGTCAGTGTACAGGGAAAATAGGATACTCAAGTAAAATCAGTCTCATGTTAGATATACTAACCTGAGATTTCTCGAGAGATTTCGCCTCGAGTAATAGCGGGCGTACGTAAAAAAAAAAAAAAAACCCACCTTGTATGACATGCCTGAGGGAGTAGTGATAGTCTTTCTTTGTCTAATCAAATACCCCCAGGGAACTCTGGGTCAACAGTAAGGTCAACAATTCTTTGATTTAAAACAATGTCAAAGAATTCATATACCCAAGACACCTGACATGGAACAGTAGAATGGACACAGAAGTAGAATAAGAAAAGTAAAAGAAAACTAGTACAGCAGCTTACACCTGACTACACTGTTCATTGTCCCGCGAGAGGGTTGAGATGTTTATTAAAATATAGTATACCCCTGGACACAAAGTTGTATCAGGTGATACCAGGATAGTGCCAGATTAAGTCTGGTCTTATAAGTAATACCCCCTTCTCTGAAAAGAGTAAGGGTATATGGATATCAAAGGTAGGGTCAAGCTGTATAAGTTTCCAGGTATGATGTTAGTGTATTATCCTGGATCCCTATGGGCTCCCTCTCAAGATCATCCCTTGATTATTGTATTATTATTATTATTTTTTTGACTCTGCTAGGGGATATTAACAAAATTATTTCCAACAAGAACATGAACTCAACTTTAATAAGTAAGTAAGTCTGTTGGTAAATATTTACAATTTATTTAGCCTTTACCGTTTCTCTTTTCGATCTGGAAAGTTTGAAATGAAATCAAATTTATTTACAACAATAAATCAATAAACATTGAAAATAATTAACAATATCAAAAGTCATTCATTTGTTGAAGGTTACCAACTGGATTAATTATCTCCTTTTAAAGAACATTGATATGATACTAATGAGTTTTGTCACTATTTCTTGACTGTGAAGCTAGTAATGGTAAATTTATGTCCACACTTTTCATCATTCACTGTATGTTTATTTGCATCTTGTCTTTTAGTATAGGGGTATAATCTGGATACGCTGATCAGTGGCTTTGTTTTGCCACTTATCTTGTGTTTAGAGATCTGTCACTCTCCTGCCATGGACGAACACATATTTTGAATTTCTCCAGGTGGTGGAAGCTGGGTATCTGGCCCTGTTAACCACAAGGGCACTTGCACCACAGAGTCCAGCAGAGGTGGATGACTCTATAAAGTTTTTGTTTTGTAGTTGTCAGGATAGAACCTGAAACAAAGAATAAACGTAACCCCTATATGGTCCATTATTACACAAGATGGGGATGATAGACAGTGTCAGATAATGTGCTAGCAAATGCACAGGACAATATATACCAGCACTACCCAAATTCAGTTCACAGTGACTACACTTTCCTTTTAAAACCTTAGTTAGATCCATCTGTCCATGATCTGCCTCCATACAATGATTTGGTCTAGTATAAAATACTAAGTAATACCTTGATCCATACATTAAAACAATTTCTGTCCTTCTTTCTTATATTCCAGGCATGTGTCCCATTTCCTCAAGAAATATTTCTTTAAAAGCTTTTCCAAACCTACAGACACAATTCTGCTATCATTCTCAATTTAATTTGAATGTACACAGGCGGATAAGTCCTTCAGAAATTACACAATGGTTGCAGAAACATGTCTACACACTTACCAACACACTGTAGTGAATCAATAGCAACTCATATAATTATATATATATATATATATATATATATATACATATATATATATATATATATATATATCTTTCTTACCCTCAGGCACACACAGACGAGCTGTTAATGGCAAACTTGATCTGCTCTCAGGTACAACTGGCAAAGGCAGTCTTCATTTACAAGTTACCGCTTCTTTCTGCTCGCTGTGTTTTTCAAATCTTATGGCCCCAATTTAGCAAGGGCGAGGTCTATTTATACTAGCACATCCGGCGTATCGTAAAGCAGTGGGGCTAACGGGGTATTGCGAATCCCAAAATGAGGCATATTTTGTCTCTCTGTGTTTTTTTTGCTGTTCAATTATGAAAAACTAGTTTCCCCCTTATCTTTCTTATTTCTGGAGCGATTTTATTCATCTAAGGCTTAAATTATACCCTGAATTAATCTTTATCTTCCTAGCTAAAATTTGTTAGTCTCCTAAGTGCATTTTATTTTATGCATATTTTAAATACCTAAATTAGGGGGACTAACACCGATGTGTCGAAGCCTTTCCACTCAATATATCTCTTCTTAATAAACTACTTTTCATGGAAGTCTTTACACCTACCTCTAAAGTAACATTCCTGTTGTAGAATTAGAGACCTCTTCCAAGTGGTACTTCTTTCCCACTTATGTAATTAATTTGCATCCTTCACTCGGTTGCACAAATGAAGACTGACCATTTTGCCTGTCCAAGGCTGTAGTAAACACACGAATACGAAAGTCCTTTCCATTGGCTAGTGTATCTTACAATTTCTACAATGTATGGCGCAGTTTTCATCAGAGTTACTCAGGATTATACAGAAGCTGTGTGTTGTGAAGCAGACTAACTCACGACATTCAGGAACCCATACAACTCTATGGAGACAAAGAATTAGCTGATAAATAGTAATATTCACAGTATTTTCTATCAGTGTCAAAACATTGTCACTGTCTAAAGGAGAGGATATGAAGGTCACAACGTATGAGATAAGATGCCCAATAACAGCTGCAAAATGCAACCAAATTGACAGAAGTGGGAAAAGAAAGACATTAGTAAGTTAGTACAAACAGCTTCATGCATCTGCTACATAAGGAGACTGAACATAAACTGGTTTGACTACTCCATCAGAAAAAAGACCTCACCTTAGTGCAGATTAATAAAATGGTTTGACTGCCTCATGAGAAAAAAGGCCACCCACCTTAACTCTTATATATACGAGCGGCCTTCTAGAGAGGCCGATGATCGATTCCCCGTCAATAGCGAAAAAATTTATAGCTGAATGGAATGTTTTTAAAACCACTGAACAATTTAGTTTTACGTGCATGATATAGGGGTTTCATTTTTCTTCACATTTTGATATATAACACTTATGTTATCTTATAAATAAATTATTTTATTGCAAAATCTGTAATGGTAGTCATGAAAGGTCGCTCGTATACAAAGAGTTAAGGCAGATTAATAAGAATGAAACAAACGATAAAAAACACACACAGTTATTCAAATACTTAGACACAAAGAATACATCAGTATAGAAAATAAACCACTTAAAAACCAGATTATGTCCAAACAAAGCCAGCATTTACAAATACAGAACATCCTTTGCAACAAGTCTTTTTGTTACTGAACACAAGAAATTGAATTCTGAAGTGTGTTAGACCGAGGCAAAACGACAGAAGGGAGAGATACTAAAGACAATTAATGATCGCCTGTTAGAGAAACGGTAACAAAATGGTAATCGATGAATAAACATGGCTCAGAATGATGGGAATTTGGCACCCACGAAACACTAATAGGAATGGATACATGAGATGATGGATTAGGTATACAACCTGCGTACCACGGGAACATTCAACCTTCAAACTGTTTCACATTTGCTGAGGGAGACTAAGCACCTATTGGTTCACCCAGAGTGCATTGATGTAAATTCTGATTAACTATAACACTGATCCAATACTATGGTATGGAAGTGAGAATCATGGATACTGAGCCAAAAGAGTGCGAAAATTACAGGAGGTAACAAGAGATGTGTTTCCTCCAAAGAATATTAACATGAAACTACAAAGATTACTAAAGAAGAATGCCTGAGAAGGGTTAATGAACACTGAAATACAATAACAATTTATAAGGAGAAGACAATTATTTCGGAGCTTGCATTTGCTGATGATGTTGCCCTGATTGCTAAATCAGAGGCACATCTCCAATCCAACCTGCAAGTCTGAAAGGTAGAGCTGGAGAAGAGAGGGATGGTCATAAGCAGTTCTAGAACAAAATCCATGGTGATATCACGAGAAGAAAGAAGACATCATATTAAGCTGGGAAAACAGGTCCTGAAGCAGGTCGACCACTTTAAATACCTCGGAGCTTTTAAAGACCGAAAGGGGGGCATCAAAGAAGAGTTGGCCACTCGAAAAGCAGCAGCTGGGAGACTTTTTCAGGCCATAAATCGAGGATTCCTCAGCAAGAGAGAGGTTGGTAAAAAAAACGAAGATGGCTGTATACCGCTCCACCTATGTCCCAGTCTTGACATATGGATGCGAGTCGTGGGCAATGACTAAAACCCACAAAAACCAGATCCAAACCTCAGAAATGAGGTATCTGAGGAAAGTGGTTGAACGAACGAACAAACAAACTTTATTTTTCAAAGGGTTAAGAATTTAGGGCACACAGGCCCATCTGACATTCTGCCCTTCCTCTCTCCTCTCTCATCATGTTATACTGTAATCCTTTCATCCTCACATATACTTTAATCATTAAATTCAAGGCATTTATCATTATAAAAATAATACGAGCATCATACATTTGCAATAATCATTATAATTAAAATATGTTTTTAAAATACATTAAAGAAAAAAAAATAAAGAATTAAAAAAATAATGAAAAAAAAATTAATGAAAAAAACAAACAAACAAACAACAAGACTGATAAAAATCGAATTCCTCATACAGTAAATTAGTGATTTGAA
>JAMPIV010014328.1:0-45000 GCA_024509875.1 Oreohelix idahoensis
TCTCCATATCTT
This sequence comes from Oreohelix idahoensis, assembly GCA_024509875.1. Classification (NCBI taxonomy): domain Eukaryota; kingdom Metazoa; phylum Mollusca; class Gastropoda; order Stylommatophora; family Oreohelicidae; genus Oreohelix; species Oreohelix idahoensis. Next base: position 13 of record JAMPIV010014328.1, read on the forward strand.
CTTCCATGTTATCTTCTTCTTCATGTTCACGTCTGTCTCAGTTATCTTCTTCATCATGTTCACGTCTGTCTCCAGTTCTCTTCTCCATATCTTCTTCATCCCGTTCATGTCTGTCTCCAGTTCTTTTCTCCATATCTTCTTCACCATGTTCATGTCTGTCTTCAGTTCTCTTCTCCATATCTTCTTCATCATGTTCACGTCTGTCTCCAGTTCTCTTCTCCATATCTTCTTCATCATGTTCATGTCTGTCTCCAGTTCTCTTCTCCATATCTTCTTCATCCCGTTTATGTCTGTCTCCAGTTCTCTTCTCCATATCTTCTTCATCCCGTTCATGTCTGTCTCCAGTTCTCTTCTCCATATCTTCTTCATCCCGTTCATGTCTGTCTCCAGTTCTCTTCTCCATATCTTCTTCATCCCGTTCATGTCTGTCTCCAGTTCTCTTCTCCATATCTTCTTCATCCCGTTCATGTCTGTCTCCAGTTCTCTTCTCCATATCTTCTTCATCATGTTCATGTCTGTCTCCAGTTCTCTTCTCCGTGTCTTCTTCATCCCGTTCATGTCTGTCTCCAGTTCTCTTCTCCATATCTTCTTCATCCCGTTCATGTCTGTCTCCAGTTCTCTTCTCCATATCTTCTTCATCATGTTCATGTCTGTCTCCAGTTCTCTTCTCCATATCTTCTTCATCCCGTTCATGTCTGTCTCCAGTTCTCTTCTCCATGTCTTCTTCATCATGTTCATGTCTGTCTCCAGTTCTCTTCTCCATGTCTTCTTCATCATGTTCATGTCTGTCTCCAGTTCTCTTCTCCATATCTTCTTCATCCCGTTCATGTCTGTCTCCAGTTCTCTTCTCCATATCTTCTTCATCATGTTCACGTCTGTCTCCAGTTCTCTTCTCCATGTCTTCTTCATCATGTTCACGTCTGTCTCCAGTTCTCTTCTCCATGTCTTCTTCATCATGTTCATGTCTGTCTCCAGTTCTCTTCTCCATATCTTCTTCATCCCGTTCACGTCTGTCTCCAGTTCTCTTCTCCATATCTTTTTCACCATGTTCATGTCGTCTCCAGTTCTCTTCTCCATATCTTTTTCACCATGTTCATGTCGTCTCCAGTTCTCTTCTCCATATCTTTTTCACCATGTTCATGTCAGTCTCCAGTTCTCTTCTCCATGCGTTATTTGGTCTTCTTCCACCCCTCTTGCCCTGGGGATTCCAGAAAAAGGTCAGCATGGTTTTCTCAAAGCGTGTCTATTTTTGTTTGTGACCGAAATGTGTCAATTGTGATACTTCAAAGTCTACAACTTTCCTGTCGAAACATGGGGTTGGGTGGGGTATGGAATGTTCTCGTAACAGGACAGACCCTGATTAACTAATGTAACAATGCTAATTCGTTACTATGCATATGAGTGGAACAGTTATTTCGAGACTTTTTTGCAGTTTAGAGAGATTATGTTTTATCATTCTGCGTTTCCGGTTATGACGTCGGATAAGTTGTTTCCGTCACTTCTGTCAGTCTGTCTGTTGTGTCTGTCCTTCTGTCCGTCTCTGTGTCTACCTGTCTGTCTGTCTAACTATCTTTCTGTTTACCTTCCCATCGTGTCTGTCCGCCCGTCCGTCAGTTTGTGTGTCCACCCGTCAGGGACAAATATAGCGACACAAATTGCGAACAAATGTAACAGCAACAAATATGTGGATCAATTATTGCGACAAATTTATCAGATAGACATAGCGACAAACACTTAAAAGAAAAAAAAAGCAGTAACAGAGAGAATCCGCTGTTGCGAACATGAAAACCCAGTTTTAAAAATACATCTGCCAAACTAAATATTCGTAAAAAGGAGAGAGAGTATGAGTCAGTTAGGGGTTGGGAGGAGAGAAATGTGCAAAGAAATATTGCTGCATATCCGATAAGATAGACACTATCACTGTGCATAGAACTTGTGAAACTCGAGTAAAGGTCAGAAGTGGGAACTGAGTAGAAGTTATGGGGGTGGAATGATAAGATACAGTAAACATGAAAGGGAGGGTCACATAGAAAACTGCTAAGTTCTCATACTGCAGGGTTAATGGCCTCTTTCCTAAACATGAGAACCATCGCCTTATGTTCTGTCATTATTCAAGTGTTCGGTATTCTGTTGTGTGGTTTTTTTTTTCTCTCTTCTGTTGTGAGGGACATATTGACTTCTTGGTGTGTGATTTTTTAAATCTCCGTTTTATTTCTGTACTAATCTAATGCTGTGAGTGTCAAGTGGCTAGAATGCTTGCTTCTCGAAGCATAGGGATGGGTTCGATATCACGTTCCAGTCTACCCATCTGTAAATGTGTAACCTGACTCTGCCCTTGAGTCAGGGAAGTGATGAAGGGAGCCGGTCAACCCACTTCATAAATCTAAGACCTACTATTGTGAAATCTCTACCACTTCACTCCTCTACGGCAGCACCTACTAAGGGACCACATTTCCTTTTACCAATCTAACACTTTCTTTTCTCTTCCTTTTTCCACTGCTGCTGCCTTTAGGCATCTGTTGAGCTGCCGTGTTGTGTTTTTGTGTATGTTTTTCTCTTTTGTCCGCCACCTCTCTCATCTACCCTTATTTTTTCGATGTCTTTAATACTTGCTGGTACAATCAGAAATATATCCACGCATCAAAGATTGGCTACCTCGTGAAGTTCCCAGAGGTCTTTGAACAGATAAATATAGAATAGAACTGCTGTTCCCTCATGCATGTCGTACACGACGACCGAACTGAGGTTGTGCACAAGGTTGGCAATCTCAAATGGATCACACATTCTATAAATATTTTTGTGCACACCGTCATTTGCGCATTGTTCTTTGGCAAGTGTTACTATTTTCGGGAGAGTACATATAAGGGAGACAATACAATTCATGTCTAACTTTTAACCAAAGTTGCAACCCTTAGCGTTACGCACTGACAGAAAAAGCTGGGATTTTATATATAGGATACCAGTGGTTTAAATCTGTTTTTCAGGCCCTTTACCCCTTCTGATAATAAATTTACTAACACCCCAAATGTTTTGGGTTATAGTTGACTCATCTTACTGTTCACTGTAAGAGCTTGTGACGGATGATAGATTAAACTACCACTCCTTCATCATCTTCAAACGTTGTCCCACGGAGTGCATCTTTAAGTGGACCAAATAGATGAAAATCAGAGGGTGCCAAATCGGGACTATAGGTTGGATGGGGTAGTGCAGTCCAACCCAATTTTGTGATTGCTTCCCGTGTTGCCAGACTTGTGTGAGGTCGCGCATTGTCGTGAAGGAGAAGCAGGTCTGCTGGATTCTTGTGCGGCTGAACTCTGCGAAAACGTTGATTGAGTTTTTTTCAATGTCTTAATGTAAGTTTCCGAATTGATTGTCTCTCCTCTTGGCATAACGTCCACAAGAATCCCACCTTCAGTGTCCCAAAAGACAGTGATCATGACCTTTCCAGCTGAAGGAATTGTCTTGAATTTCTTTCTTCGTGGTGATTGCGGATGATGCCACTCCATTGACTGTCTTTTTGTCTCAAGTTCAAAATGATGTGCCCAGGTTTCGTCACCTGTAACGATCTTAGTGTCGTAAAATACAATCTGTATGTACAACACGCCCACATATGGTCTCGCAAAATTCCCCCCAGTTGTAAGACTAGTGACCACTTTTATAAGTATAAAATAACATAAGAATAACATAAGGAAGTTGTGTGGAGTCATTGTTGTTCGCGCCGCCAGAAATACTAGCTTTTATAACTCGGTCTCTAAAGGGTTAAAGCATAAAACGATCGTTAGACTAAATGCCAATGTGACGTCACAGACTTTCACGCCTTACCCAAAACGTGTTGTTATGGTTTTCTTGGAAAAGGCAAGAGAGAAAAAAATTGGAAAGGGGGAAATGCATAGAGCCCGTTTGAATTTTAAAACTGAAACTAACTGTCCAAATCGAACGATAGGAAAAATAAAGACTAAAAGACGATTAAAATGCTACTAATTAGTTATTAAATATATCATATTCTTTAGTCTAATATATTATCTTACTGTAGAAAGAAAGATATATTATTGGCATAAATATAGAGGAAAAACGAAAATGGTAAAAATAATAGACAGAAGTGTGAAACCTTATGTATTTGATAACAGACGGTAGACGAAGTAAATATTATCATTCTGTATTGAAATGACTTAGAGAATACTGGCGATATGGTAGAATGAAGACATATATAGACGTGTATAGGGCTTCTTTACTGATGCTGGCCATATTAAGCGGTGTCTCCTGATTTGAAAATTATTATGTTAACTTTTCAAAAAAGACGCGTAGGAGCGGAAGTCCCCTGATTGGTTGCTTAGAATAACCAAGGAGTATGAATAAATACACTGAGGCCCAAGCTTTCCTTGCCACTTGAAAATTAAATATTTACTTGTGTAGTTATTGACGAATTCAGACAAGTTGTGCTCCTATGCCTTCGCTGTTCTGAAGTCAGCAGGAGATCTGTGGGACCATTTATAGCCTGTATTTAACTCACATAGTGAAATATTTCAATATTACGGTAAGAAGCAACATTTATATAATTATTATTGTGTTTGAAAATGTGTTTGCAATATTGATTATGTATGAATATTTGAAGGGTAGAGTCCCAGTCGTACAAGTGCCGCTTCAACATGTTATGTAAAATCATTAAATGGGGTTAGATAATCTTATAGCTTCATGTAAAAGCCCTACAGCTTTATTTGTACTTTGGGAGATAAAAAAAAATATAAAAAGAGGGAAGCCAACATCAAACTTTGTGTTGTTTCCCCGAGTTGCTAAGAAAGATATTATCCTTTTGTAGAAAAGCCAGACAGGCTTTCTGACATTGTGGGGAAAGAACTTAATAAAATCCTTACAGTTTTACTTAAAAGGTTGGGATAAAAGAAATTAATAAGGGAAAAGACTTTACTGAATAATGTTTGAGTTATAGCCAGAAAATCACTGGACATCTTAATAAATTACAGGTTATTACCTGAATGTATTTACTTAATTATAATATTGTCTTATGACTAGGAAGTTGTTCAACATATGGTTGAGATACTCGATGATGAATAGAGCACTTTAACAGATGGGAAAAATACTTATGTGTGTATAAATTTATGATTATGATATGTTTGATATGTATAAACCTGTTTAGAATGGAGATAGGTCAGAACATTATTTTGAAGGAAATGAATCCTTTCCTTCCAGGGTTTCTGTAATAACCTGAAGTGTGCCAGTCACGTATATGTTCGAGAAAAGTACCAGGGTGAGGCCATACAAATTGAGTGCCGTACCGTATCAACCATCCAAAAGCTGTACCTTGCTGTGAGCGGGCAGACTTCGGGGCAGGACATCGCAGAATTTTCTACACATATCTAAAGCTAAGCCTCTGTGTTTTGGGGCCTTATTAATTCACTGACTGATCCTCCACGACTATTATATCAAACAGATATCTAAATATGATGACATTATTGATCCCTCAAATATGTGCTTAATTTTAGAGGAGAGTACTACACTAAGAACACTTCCAAAGTCAAGAAATAATAGACTCTATTAGTTAACTTGTATTTGTGTAAATATATTTTGACGTTTAACTTCATTTGACTCACTCAATTATACTTAATACATTGTAAAAAATTTATCAGACAAAAATTCAATAGTGAGTTGTTAATTTACTTGTTAAGTAACTTTAAAGTGTGGTTGTTGTTATTGTATTCCCATACATTGCATATACCCTAGACACCTAGCTACACAACATCCATACATCAGTACATACAAATGGGAAAATATACATAGCAGGTTGGGGTCATTGGTGGAAGCAAGACAGGTTCCCTGACATTATATTCAGAATTATACTTCCTCAGGGGCTTGCATAGCTGACTTCACATCTGCTACACTTAATATACATTTTATTTATATCAACCCACCACACTTAGTCAAAAAGTTCTTTCCATCAGCATTGAAACGCTCCAACAATTCAGAAGAAATTGCTTTCCTTTGCAATCGGTGGTCATTTGTGAGACTTCGAGGAACCCATCTTGCGCAAACCTTAGAAAATCCGAGAGTTTTTATAACTGCATTTGCAATACCAATGCTGACTGACAGCTGTAAGGCCAATTGTTGAGTAGTGATTCGCCTATCAGTAAGAATAATGCCCTCAGCGCATTTCAACATTTCTGCGTTGGTGGCTGTGGCAGGACGTCCACAGCGCGGCCGATCAAGCAGCTCCGTATCTCCACTTCCTGATTCTTTGATTCTCTGAACCCAGCGACTGACTGTACTCCTGTCGACTGCAAAACTTCCATACACATCACATAGACGCTTGTGAATGTTCACAACAGTTTCCTTCTCTGCAACGAGAAATTCTATCACAATTCGCTGCTTATAACGCAAGCTGCTAACACGCTCCATTTCAACGGTTTAGGGCAGCCGTATTATTTGGCCGGTTGCGGTGCAATTTGGTGCACACAATTGGCACATGCCATATTTGAAGTGTGCAAAATTTCATGCTTCTATCTTCATTATTAGCTGAGAAAAACGATGTGGTGCATTACTTTCTGAACGCCCTTCGTATTTGCATACAAATAATATATCATCATATCATAACCCTCAACTCCAAAAGGAGCATAGGCCTTCAACAAACACATGTCAAGTCCTCATGTCACGTGCCATCATCTCAAATTATTTCCATGTTCTCCTCATCATTTTCACTTCTGTTTCCAGCTCTCTTCCCCATGTGCTTCTTGGTCTACCTCTGCCTCTCTTGCCCTGGGGGTTCCAGAACAATGACTGCCTTGTAATGCTATCAACAGGTTTCCTCAGTGTGTGTCATATCCATCGCCATCGTCTTCTTTTCATCTCTTGTTCCACTGGCACTTGTCTGGTTCGTGTCATCAGTTCCACGTTGGTAACCTTGGCATACCATTTTAATCCCTCTATTCTACGCAAGCACCCATTTATGAAAGTATGTAGCTTTTTGGTTGTTGTCTTTGTTGTTCTCCATGTTTCAGAGCCATATAATAGTACTGACTTCACATTTGAGTATACAAATAATACCAAAGACAAATCGTTAAGCTTACATATAGTCACACTAAAATAAAAAAAATAAAGTGACAAATTGATTTGGTTATGTGAGCAATGACTTAATATGGGTATTTTTAGACAGTTTGTTACCACAACAAACGTGATTTATACCATGCAATTTATGTGACGAGTTACGTCGATAGGATGAACAATTTATATAGGTAAAGGCAGTCACATAGCAGATATTGCCGTAAGGGAGTGAAGTGTTAGAGACTTTACTATTTCTGCGTCCAGCTTCGAAAAGTGGGAGTGACCAGACGAGTGGTAAAAACTGGCTTGGTTCCTGTTTGTTAAGGACTGATTCAACTATTATTTGTTATGTATCTCGTCTTTAAGTTTGTTTCTTCTTGATTACTGGCTGCCGAGTTTATTCATTTTGCTCGTTATTAAACAATGCCTTTTCAATATGTGTGGTTGATTCTTGTCTTGATTAATTACTCGAATTCTGTTAGGCATTTCATATTATATTCTTGTCCATGGGTTGTATCAGCAGGCACAGGTAGTCTAAGTTTATATTCAAATAATAATTGCTAAGCCCAAACTTGGCAATTAACAATCGCGGAGTGAACCTTCAAAAAGTTGAGCTGACGATACTTTGAATTTTTATTGACACCACAACGGTTGAAACAATGATTTCATTGCAGTCACTATTACAACAAGAGATTGGTTCAGTAAGGCATATTATTTGTCCATTCTATACGCCCACCACTCGTCGTTTGCAAATTCAACAATTATATTTGATCGAAGGCAATACATGCCGTGCAACTAGTGCCATGATGCATATTTTTCCTGTCTGCCAAATTATATATATGTAACCAGCTTCAAACTATGGTAGCTCCATATCTATTAACAGATCTTATGAACATTGTCACGTAAATAAGTGGTAAAGACCGCGCAGACTTTAAGGCCTCGTGCCTTATAAAAGGACGTATACTGTAAAGTGTATAATTACACAAATCCTTAAGTGGCTGTGACACGCTAAACAGCCAACAGTAAGTAAATAAATAGAACACACATAATGGTATGTTTCAGGCACTCGTGAGAAATAAAGAAGTAGAAAACTAGACAACATAAAAACAACAGAAGTGAGTCGCTCGCCAGAGAATCGAACCCGGAAGCGAAATCACACTATCCTTCCTGGAATTAACACTTCGAAGCACCTCCAAGGTGCTAAGCAAATTCACTTATTCCCTTCAGTCCCCGTCATACCTAGAAACATTCAAACGTCATCATTCTTGGCATTTGACCTAATTTCATGCATGCAGTTGGGAGTGCAAAGCGGTGCAAAAAACTCCAATAAAAATTAATCACTCAAAGTTGCTTCACACCGCAATGCCAATGCCAACATCCAGTTCTCTTTCTCGCTGCGTTTGCCTTCCCTAACTCAAAAGCAGAGTCAGGCACATCTGCGTAGACTGGAGCTTGACGCCATCGTGTTTCAAACCTGTACCTTTGCCGTGAGAGTCCAACGCTCTAACCATTCTGCCGATAGACGCTCATGAACAAGGTACAGAATAATGAAGGTAGCAGAACCTCGTCTACAAAACAGGTTATAACTGAATATGCAATTACTATATAAACATCAACAAAAGTCGTCGACGACTGGCTGATGTACTGGCCACCCACGGTGATTATATCTTTCTATTTTCAAATTGTTATTCACCACTTGTATCCATTGGATATAAATGAAAGAGATGTCAATACAAAGAGCATTAGCTGCTAACTGACAATTACTTTTTATTTTAATATCTTTTATTACCAGAAGACACAATCAATAAAATACAATAAAATCTAAAATAGCCAACAGACGTTAAGAAGCCCTGCCTTCTAGACTCTAGAATGTTCCTGCCTGCTTTTCTCCTTGGAGTGCTGTCAGCTTGTCAATATAACAAGTTGCTGTTAATTGATGATATTAAAAGCTGATTTTACAGCCTGGAGTGTCAAAATTATTCGGATTATCTTGCGTTTATTTTATCTTTATATTTTAGGAAGAAGTTTAGTGTGAGAAAAATGTACCAGGAAGATTTATAACATTTCTTTCTAGCCTGTTATTTCCATCTTTTCCCGTCAAGTCTTCAGTTGTAGCCTGGTCAGGTGGCCCAATCTTTTTCCTCTTCTCTTCTTTCTCTTCTCCTCTTTCCTTTTTATTCATTTCAACGAGTCTTAAGACTCTTTGCCTCAAGCATAGTCTCTGACTATTTCTCTCTATCTTTAATGACATCTCTCTGATTTACGATTCCGAGCTTTTATAGATTCATTCCTGTGCTGTCCATTTATTTCTTCTTGGGCTTCTCATTGATCTCTTAATCCCATTATTTTTTTTATTTTAAATCCCATGTTTTCTCTCTCTCTCTCTCTCTGTATCCTCCATTGGACGTGTCCCAGCCACATGATTACATTAATTTTAGATTGATTGCAGATTTCTGAAGAATGCCTCTTATGGGTGTCTGTGCAGATTATCGCAAACCTTTTTGAGATTTATGCAGTTACGCACCTGTATGTAGATTTCCATTGTAAGCGGTCCCTGACAGGGATTTATAATTAGAAAGTGTCAAATCTGAACATATTAAAATAGGGCGTCAAGAATTTAGATGTTACGATAAATATTGACGATTATGTTTCTTTTTGTATGTATCGTCTGATGAAGATTATATCGCGTAATTCCTTGAGCAGTCTTGTGCATAATTCCTGTAGGGCTTTTTAATGTTTATATAAGTAAGAGCAAAGAACCCGTCAAAACATTACGGGTTTGAATAAAAGCGTGCCTTTTCTCTTGCATGTCCTAATGATATCATTACTTCTCCTGTTGCCAGTTCATTCCTTTACATTCCATCTTTATTTGGGGTCGGAGTGGCTAAGAGGTATGGCGTCCGCCTCGTGTTTTAGAAGTACCGGGTTCGATTCCCACTTGAGGGAATATAATTTATGGAAAAATTTTTTTCAGAACCAGTGGTGCTAATGATGTCATACTCCCCCCTGGTCTCTTGGGTAGTGAAATCGGATACCAGCCTTCTCGGATAAGGGCGAAAAAATAGGAGGTCCCGTGTGCAAGTTGCGCACGTGAAAAATCCCACGGCAGTTGGAAATCGTAAAGAATAGACCTATCAGGCCGCATTCCTGGTAAAATTTAAAAATTAGAAACCTACCCACCGCAGAAATATTTATAGAATGTGTGATTCCTACAAACACACATTGGGATTCTCGCCGATGCTACAGAGTTCGTGCACTGTGCTGAGATCCTCCTTGTGTGATCTAAGGGAGAAGATCGCAGCACTGATGGAGTGTCCGTGTGCAAGGAAGATAGTTCTTCAAACCAAACCATCTTTATTGGATCTTTGTGGTCAAACATCTGGGTGCGTTGGCTATGAAGCCATGGAGCACCACTTCAAAAATGACATGGGCATAAGTGAACGAAAACCAATAGAATGTGATTTGGCTAATTAATTAAAAGCTGTTTTATCACAGCATATGTTGTAAATGTACGGATATCTTTTTTAAAATCTTGCCTTGGTACGTTTAAAAAAAATAAATAAACGAACAAAAACAAACTACAGATAAAATAAAAAATTCAAAATAAATCTGTTATTACTTCGTCTTCGAATTATTATTTAAGGGAGTGTCGACTAGAGCGATCAAATCGGTCAACGTATAATTAATTAATTGGGCGAAATGGGTCATATGGCCCCCTCAGATTCTTTTTTACCTCCTAAATTTAATAATAGAGATCATTTATAACCTATAGTAGTATTAATTGTGTACTTTGCTGTAGAATGTTCTGATCAGTTTGTCAGCAAATTTTAATGAACTCTTATTTAATATCTACGATTATGTATAATAAAAGATAGTACCTATAAGTACCGACGATGAAATCGGCGTAATTGGAATGGGGGAATTCTCCTTCTTCTTCGTCCTGAAAAGGACGTTGGTTGCGTTGTGTCTGTTTACAGCGTAGCTGCAATATTTGCGCCTTTCGGCCGACACATCCAACTTCAGCACGGCATTTTTTGGGACCGGGTTAGCCTTCCCTCTTCGATCCCTACTCACTCAGTCAGACTGCAGTGATGCAGCCTGTTTCCAGGACCACCACTTGGAGGTAGAGTAGGGACTTGGTCAGCTCTTGTTCGCTGACCCTGACGCAAGCTATGAGTCGCTAACTGCATTCCTCACTGTTGACGCGTCTTAAGTCCCAATAGACATAGACCACGAGTTCTTTATTTGCACCAATTCAGATATCATATTGTTAGGCATACCTTTTACTTTCAAAGTTCTCTCTTTGCGCTACTTCGGGTATCATTTTTGGCATACCTTTTACTTTCAAAGTTCTCTCTTTGTGTTACTTCAGGTATTATATTGTTTGGCATACCTCTTACTTTCAGAGTTCTTTGTTTTCGCCAATTAAATTATCAAATTGTTTGGCTTACCTTTTCCTTTCAAAGTTCTCTCTTTGTGCTACTTCGGGTATCCTATTGGTTGGCATAACTCTTAATTTCACAGTTCGTTGTTTTCTTCAATTCAATTATCATATTGTCTGGCGTACTTACTTTCACGGGTCTTTGTTTTCGCCAATTCAGTTCTCATATTGTTTGACATACCTTTTACTTTCACTGTTCTTTGTTTTCACCTATTCAAGTAACATATTGTTTGGCATACTTCTTAGTTTCACTGTTCTTTATTTTCGCCAATTCAAGTAACATATTTAGATCTGTTATTTCTTCTTCTTCTTCCTCGTTCGCCCTCAGACTTCCATATTAATGATTTTAATAAAGATAGTGGTCAGCTCAAGGTTCCTGACATTTGCAAAGGGTTTTTCATGGAGAAAAACGGGCTGTTGTCATATGCCACTAGGTTCACTGTTGTTTGTTGGGCAGGACTGGAGCAGGTTTTCGGCTATCATGGGACTCGTGCCACAGGAGCAGAGATCTATTGGATCAATCCTGTATTAATGATATAAATGGTACCTCAACCTATTGTGATCAACGCGTAAGCGAAAAATGATTACCTGGTCTTGCCTAGATAGCTGGAGATAATCATCTTTTATGTGACCTGGGTGTTCTCCGTCCTATTTGGACTTGAATATGGCTTTAATAGTTGTTTTCGCCATTTCATAAGTTTTCTCTGTTGTGGTGAAGTGGGATGTTATAAATATTTATAGGGGGACTTAGTGTACTGACTGAGATCAGCTGTGAAGGTATCTATATCTAATGAGAGTAGTGTATTATAGATAACCTTACTTGCTGCCACATATATATATATATCTCAGTCAGAATTATTCTGGAATAGTGTGATGACTACGTTATATGTCTAGGGTATGTGTATGATGAAGTGTAAGTCAAAACAACAACAGACAGATAAACAATTTAATTTATTCCACTACACGTGACAACACTGTGACACTCACATACATATAACACTCTAAGAGGATATCTTAAAGGAGTCACTGATAACTTTTCAAATAACAATATGTATTCATTGCTGTCATGAATGTATATGTGTCCTGATTCAAATACAAAGGAACCAGGAGTCACAATCAATTTTAATTACAAGTATATGTACAGAATTTATCAATATGAATATTGTAGTGACATATATTATTAACATTATCCTATGTGTGTCAGTTGTGTAGTAGTAATATGAGGTAATACTGGTTTTGTTTTGTTCAAGCTCTGTTGGTATTTGTCATCATGACTTCAATAGTTTGTCTTTATTGGAACTAGTATTGGAGATGTTCTCAGTTCCTGATATTAAAACAATTTACTTCCCCTCTTAAGTTTATGTTACAATGTTATTTTAAGATGGGGGTACATAATTTTGAGCTCAGCTGGCCACATCAGCTTATCTTGCGTGATGGCGGCAGGAAAAGACTCCTCTGCTCGATTTCTCCCCTGGGCTCTGGAGACACCTCACTGATAGCTAAATGGACCAAGGAGTATGCTGTCCGACTCTGGATTCAGCAAAGCTCTGACCAGGTGCTGCTCAATACCATCAAGACCACGGTCCCACAATTCATAGAATAAACACAGATACGTTGACTAGCAATGAATTCTGGCACAAATTCCCATCTGCTTATGTTCCAGGCTTTTATTTAGCAAAAATATGAGCTGGCTTCAACGCACTGTTGCTTTATCAAGCTTATTTGAACTAGTGGTCTCGAACTAACGCTCCTAAGTGATTATATCAGCGAGTCTGGCCAATGGAGCCACGTTTCGACAAGTGTTTGAAAAAATGTTACCTTCCTACGTCTCCCCTAACAACCAAAGATAGTATTTATAGTCCGACCAATCGTGTTTAGTCTTATATTTCTTGCGCTCCAATCAATTTGGAGTTTACATGGTAGGCTATTTCCGTACGCAAGGTTTTTTCAAACACGTTATAAAAAAATTTTATGAGCAGAAATGATTTCATGCAGTCAGGCATCCCCACTATTTTATTTTGGTTATAACTTGTTAATTCCTAGACTATTTGCGTAACGTTTTACATATTCTTTGTCAGCAAGCCCTAAGGAACCCAAATATACAAATTTAAAAGAGCTAAGTGGCTGCGTTCAAAATATGCAATTTCTTCTACCTCCTGTTTCGAAGATGTGCTGTCTGGGTACTGTAATGTTTTCCAACGTAAACCCATCTATTGTCATCTTTTCTAATAAGAGTTTTTCAGGATTTAAAAACCTAACTCTGGGAAGGTTAGTGTTTTTATCACTGTCCGTCCGAAAAAGTTAGTGCATGTGGCCTTACACGCGTGATAGTAGTAATTGTGTATCGCGTTACGCTTGTTGGGGTGGCATTAATAGCGAGACGCGTGTTTAATTTTGCATGCGTTCGGCTTTCTGCCTCTCCCTTCTCTCTATCCTGCTTTATCTGTCTTTTAGTTACGCTGTGTATAAAATGGAATGAATGAAATATTAAAATTAGGTCATTGTTCAGCTTGCGTATCTCAAATGTTTTTCCAAGAAATACAGCACACGTTTCATTGAAGAAAGCGGGTAATAATATAGTAGGCTTTTACTATCAACGTGAAAGCGTTACAATTAGCAGACGAAGCAGAAAACAAGGGGGATTTCGAGTACAGTTATTGTGACAGCACTGTTCTTTTACCATTTTTCTTTTCGTTATTAAATGTATTTGTTAGGCTTTATATTTACCTGATAATTTATATATGTGGATTAGAATATTCCACGACATCTCCCCTCTTAAAACAGACATTATATGTCAGTCCTTTATTCTATATACACATAGATAAATGTAAGTCAACTTGACTTTACTCTGCTGTGGTGCTATCATGGTTTTATGTAGTTGGGTCCATTCAGAGTAGGCACTACTCATGAAATCTGCCTCAGACTTCTACAACCAATAATATATTTCGGTTATGTTACTGAACAGCCGCAAGTGTGAGTGCTTGTCTTAATGCTGCTTCGCAACCCGTATTCACCATTTCTCTTCTCTGAGTCTGCGCAATGACATGTCCAGAGAACATTATATTTCCCTCAAAATGTACGTTATTTGGAGATAACATATACCTGGTGATAGCAGAGTTTTCGTAGTGGATCCATAATCTTCTTATTATCCTGTATGAAACATTCGGAATATCCTCAATCAAAGAGGCAACTCAGGGATTCATTACATTCCTCCGAAATGTTTACATCCAACAATTTTCTCATCATTCTAGAGAAGACACTAGGCGCATTCTTCAATCCAAATGGCAATCTATTAAACTCATAGTGTCCTTCTGAGGTACTAAAAGCTAGGTATGGTCTAACCTCAGGCTTTACTGGAATCTGATAGTATTCTTTACTCAGATCTACTTTTGAGAAATATTTAGCTTTATTTAGTCTGGCAAACAGCTGATTTGTATCCGGCAATGGATCCACCTGTCCTTCTGTAATAGCATTCAGTCTCCTGTAATCTATACAGAGTCTATGTTCTCCAGAGGGCTTCCTTAAGAGTACAACACCGGAACTATACGAAGATTCACTGTGTGAAATAATTCCCTCCTTCAATAGATAGTCTATCTCTTCCTTCAAAGCTTTCTCCTTAGCAAACGGAATCGAATATGGTTTCATACAGACAGGTGTGGGGTCTATCAGTTTCATATCATATTCCAATAGGTTTGTATGCCCTGGTCGGTCTGTTAACACCTCTGCATGATTATTTAGAACCCGTTGCACTCTCTCTTTCTGAGTTTTCGTTAAATGTGTACTGATTTTCACCTGTGCTGCTGTCTCACAGGGGTGTAATGGATATTCAACCGATGAAAGTGGTTCCTTTTTCATCTCCATGGCGATGGACAAGGTCAACAAGTGTGTCTCTTCCTGATGTTCTCTTTCCAAATATTTCTTCAGGAGATTCACATGATAGATTTTTTCTTTCCCCTTCTTATCTATCTTATAATTTGTTCTAGATACCTTCTCTAAAACTGTATATGGACCCTGCCATCCAATTTGTAACTTATTCTGACTCCCGGGCAAAAGAAGCAGTACTTTCTCTCCCACAGCCAAATTTCTGTCTTTCGCCTTCCTGTTATAATAGGCAGCATGTTTCTTCCTGGCTTCTTTCAAATTTTCATTGGCAAGTTTCCAGCCAGTTTTTAAACGAGTGGTCAGCTCATTCACATATTGGTATGAAGATGTAATGTTTTCCTCTGCCTTTTCATCAGTCCACGTTCTTAACAAAGCTACATATGGACCTTTAATTGTGTGGACCTATTTGTCCATGCACCGGTATGGTCTCTTCCACTCGAAGCTTTATAGTGATGATTTTTCCTCCCAGAATTATCATTCACAAAACGACCGCTACCAATTTTTCTCTTGGGGCTGTCTCCCCACTTAAAATTCTTGATGAGAGATTTCCTCTCTACATCCTCTTCCTCCAGTTTGTTTAAGTCCGATTGAGGGATTTTCGGCTTATCCTGGGGTAAGACATCTTTTTGCACTCTCCGCATAGTGGCCATTGTAAAACAGTTAAGTGAAGCTTGTCCGTGAAAAGGGGCTTCCCAGTCCATTTGGTCCACTTTATCAAATCTATTTTTCTTTTTATTATCAGGCCTAATTTTGCCCCGTGGCGTGTCCAGGTCCTGATCCATGTTCCCACTTGTGGGTGTTCCCTCATGTGCTATGCTACACCTTTCTACAAAATTCTCAATGTCCCATCTTGCCTTGGGCCAATAATAATTGTGAGCCACCTTTTGAATGATGGTACCTATCTTCTCATGGTCCCCATCTGGTTTCACATGTAGCCTCCTTATTAAGTCTGCCCTATATCTTTTAGGAAGTACCAGCTGTCCCTGACCTTTGGATCTAGCTCCAGTCTTCCTATACATCAACTAGTTTTTCATGTAAAAATCTCCCTTGCCTGGAGTTGTATGACAAGTTGACAATTTTCTGAAACAAGGCTTGAGTGTTTTATCCCCAACCTGTGCCTTCCTCATCTCTTCTGGAGTGGTATCCAACATAATATCCTCCTCCTGTCTTGAGGTCGACCTGACCTGAAGGGTGGCCATATACACAGGTTTCCTTCTGCAACGGTCAGTGTCATGATTGTCCATCTGACAATTCTTACACCACCTTTTTCCTTGGTTGAAAGATTTTCTTTCATCATATTTCCTTTCATCGAATTGTGGGGTTTTATTTTTATTTTCATACCGTGGCCTATCAAACTGGTGCTTACCTTTGTTTTGATCCCTAGGATCAAATTTATTAAAGTTCTGTGGTGCCCTAAAGTTATCCACTTGTTTCTTTTTATTACCTGTTACCTCTGCTTGAGCTGCTTGATACCTTTCTGCAACATTTAACAACTCACCCAGCCTCTCTGCACCTTGTTCCATGAGAAACTTTCTCAGGTCTGGAGCCATGGACTCTCTTAATTGCTCTATAAGGACCATTTCCTTAAGATCTTGGGTTTTCCCCAGAGAAGTCCATTTCTCCAAGTATGTCTCTATTCGTGCAGAGAACTGGTGATAGGTTTCACCTGACAGTAGTTTAGCATTCCTAAATTTTTTCCTATAGAATTCTGCATTCTTTTCATATCTTAACAAAAGAGCCTGCTTTAGCATGTCATAATTTTCCTGATCACCTCTGCTCATTTTAGCAAAAACTTCATAAGCTGCCCCACGAAGTCCCTGAGATAACTTTAAGCTCCACCTTTCTCTCTCTAACCCATACGTGGTAGCTAATAGTTCATACCTATTTAGGTAGCTCTCTATATCATCGTCTTTCTCAACAAAATGATCTAAATGAAAATTCATAGCTGAGGTTGAGGCTCCTTGGCTAGCAGTGGCATCAGAGGCAAAGGGACTGGCACCATTTTCAGGAGCATGGCCTTGAAACTCAAACTCCCTTAGTCGCAACTCATGTTCCCTTTGTAATCTCTTCTCCTCCTTTTCTGCTTCCCTCTCTGCAGCTAATCTCTTTTCTTCCCTTTCTGCAGCTAATTTCTTCTCTTCCCTTTCTGCAGTCAATCTTCTTTCTTCTGCTTCCAATTCTGCAGCTAATTTCTTCTCTTCCCTTTCTGCAGTCAATCTTCTTTCTTCTGCTTCCAATTTCTTAGCCTCAGCCTCAATCTGCAACCTCTTAGTCTCAGCCTCAGCCTGCAACCTCTTAGTCTCAGCCTCAGCCTCAAATTGTAACTTCTTAATTTCCCTTTCAGCCTCTAACTTTCTTTCGGCTTCAAACCTTCTTTCTTCGCGTTCAATAAATTTGTCACATTCCGTAGTGACATAGGCAACCATAACTTGCCCATCTAATCCTAACTCTTTTGCAGTCTGAACAGCAGCAGATCGAAACTTGGCCAGGTCCGCCATTGTCTATCAGGTAAATTTATACAATGTCTAACCAACAATTCAATCTCTAAATATATATCTAATGGACAACACAGGCACCGTGAGCTCAACCTTATTTAATTCCACCCAAGGATACCTTTTAATTCTTATATTCCCTGAAGTGAATTACCCCCAATATTTTTAATAGGGAAAGATTCAAAATCCCAAGAGCGAGACCCCAATATATGTGGTGAAGTGGGATGTTATAAATATTTATAGGGGGACTTAGTGTACTGACTGAGATCAGCTGTGAAGGTATCTATATCTAATGAGAGTAGTGTATTATAGATAACCTTACTTGCTGCCACATATATATATATATATCTCAGTCAGAATTATTCTGGAATAGTGTGATGACTACGTTATATGTCTAGGGTATGTGTATGATGAAGTGTAAGTCAAAACAACAACAGACAGATAAACAATTTAATTTATTCCACTACACGTGACAACACTGTGACACTCACATACATATAACACTCTAAGAGGATATCTTAAAGGAGTCACTGATAACTTTTCAAATAACAATATGTATTCATTGCTGTCATGAATGTATATGTGTCCTGATTCAAATACAAAGGAACCAGGAGTCACAATCAATTTTAATTACAAGTATATGTACAGAATTTATCAATATGAATATTGTAGTGACATATATTATTAACAGTATCCTATGTGTGTCAGTTGTGTAGTAGTAATATGAGGTAATACTGGTTTTGTTTTGTTCAAGCTCTGTTGGTATTTGTCATCATGACTTCAATAGTTTGTCTTTATTGGAACTAGTATTGGAGATGTTCTCAGTTCCTGATATTAAAACAATTTACTTCCCCTCTTAAGTTTATGTTACAATGTTATTTTAAGATGGGGGTACATAATTTTGAGCTCAGCTGGCCACATCAGCTTATCTTGCGTGATGGCGGCAGGAAAAGACTCCTCTGCTCGATTTCTCCCCTGGGCTCTGGAGACACCTCACTGATAGCTAAATGGACCAAGGAGTATGCTGTCCGACTCTGGATTCAGCAAAGCTCTGACCAGGTGCTGCTCAATACCATCAAGACCACGGTCCCACAATTCATAGAATAAACACAGATACGTTGACTAGCAATGAATTCTGCACAAATACTGGCACAAATTCCCATCTGCTTATGTTCCAGGCTTTTATTTAGCAAAAATATGAGCTGGCTTCAACGCACTGTTGCTTTATCAAGCTTATTTGAACTAGTGGTCTCGAACTAACGCTCCTAAGTGATTATATCAGCGAGTCTGGCCAATGGAGCCACGTTTCGACAAGTGTTTGAAAAAATTTTACCTTCCTACGTCTCCCCTAACAACCAAAGATAGTATTTATAGTCCGACCAATCGTGTTTAGTCTTATATTTGTTGCGCTCCAATCAATTTGGAGTTTACATGGTAGGCTATTTCCGTACGCAAGGTTTTTTTCAAACACGTTAAAAAAAAATTTTTATGAGCAGAAATGATTTCATGCTGTCAGGCATCCCCACTATTTTATTTTGGTTATAACTTGTTAATTCCTAGACTATTTGCGTAACGTTTTACATATTCTTTGTCAGCAAGCCCTAAGGAACCCAAATATACAAATTTAAAAGAGCTAAGTGGCTGCGTTCAAAATATGCAATTTCTTCTACCTCCTGTTTCGAAGATGTGCTGTCTGGGTACTGTAATTTTTTCAAACGTAAACCCATCTAATGTTATCTTTTCTAATAAGCGTTTTTCAGGATTTTAAAACCTAACTCTGGGAAGGTTAGTGTTTTTTATCACTGTCCGTCCGAAAAAGTTAGTGCATGTGGCCTTACACGCGTGATAGTAGTAATTGTGTATCGCGTTACGCTTGTTGGGGTGGCATTAATAGCGAGACGCGTGTTTAATTTTGCATGCGTTCGGCTTTCTGCCTCTCCCTTCTCTCTATCCTGCTTTATCTGTCTTTTAGTTACGCTGTGTATAAAATGGAATGAATGAAATATTAAAATTAGGTCATTGTTCAGCTTGCGTATCTCAAATGTTTTTCCAAGAAATACAGCACACGTTTCATTGAAGAAAGCGGGTAATAATATAGTAGGCTTTTACTATCAACGTGAAAGCGTTACAATTTGCAGACGAAGCATAAAACAAGGGGGATTTCGAGTACAATTATTGTGACAGCACACCTGTTGAAGCATTTGGCCATGCTTTCAAGTGAGTTTATCAGACCTTTCATCTCCTATTTCAATCCGTGTGATCTTGTTTTTTTGTCGTGGGCTTTTTTTTGGATAGAAAGTGATAGTTTTTTGTTCAGTATTTTGATTTAGTTCTTCCATTATCTGCTAGCGCTTGCTTCTCGAGGCAATGGGGCCGGGTTGGAAGCCAAGCAGCGTCGTGCTTCAGTATACTCGGCTGTAAAAATGGGTACATGACTCCGCTTTTGAGTTAGGGAAAACAAACATAGCGAGAGAAAGGAAATGGTTACCCCACCTTATAAAGCTTAAATCTAGTATAGATGAAGTCGTTAACACTTCACTTTCCTACGGCAGTATTTGCTGTGGGACTTTTTTTATTTTTTGGTCTATGTGACAAAACGGGGCGGCCCCTATCGATCTTTGTTTCTCTCCGGCAGTGTTCGTAAATTTGTCGTACTGATTTTTATTATGTGCTGTCAAATTTCGCACTTTTCTTTCTTTCTTTCTTCGTTATTTTTCTGCTAAGTAGCAGTTTAATTTCTGAATTAACTGACAAATTAAGTGAGTTTAAAGGTGAATTAAATTTTAAGTTAATTGGTATGGTGGTATGGGAAGATAGGAACCCATACCTATGGGGTGGAAAACGCCATACTCAGAAGAGCGTTTCGTTCTTTTCTTTTACCATAGTTATTGGTGGTACCAGCAGAAAGTACTATCCCTGGAACAAGAAGGGAACCGTGGCCTAAGCTTTAAGACGAAGGACCCAAGTGGTAGACTCTCCTTGACATTTCTGGGAAACGAGCTACCCGCGACAACCTTGATCAGAGACGAGCGTGAGCAGAGTGAAAAGAACCAACCCATTAGAAGGAGCAGAACCGTCATTGGCAGCTACGTTCAAATATATGCTGCCACTTGAACTTCTTGTAACATCTCACATTCCATAAAGACTGTGATGATAATTTTTCTTGATCCATAACTATTCAAATTATTTTCCAACTGTTAAAACCTAAAGTGATTATAACATTTTGTTATTTGTAATGTTACAAATTTAACTTCGATTTAATCATTTTAAAGTTACTGCATGTTTGTCTCAGTCAAATTACTACACACACTCTAAAAGAGCTATACTAGAATAATAGAATCCCATTGAGTAAATCAGGGGTGGGGGCTTAAACGAGCTGAAATAAGTGCTTAAATCCTTCACAAAAGCGTCGGCAGAATTACAGAGTTAACATACTCAGCCAAAGCAGTATTGTTCTTGCTTATTCTGAATATCTTGTGAAGACTCCCTTTGTAATAGAAATGTCATCACCCGTCTATCTACATTTCTGCCAAGAGTAATCTTGTGCGAAGGTAGACACCTTTGAAGCCCATATTAGATGCTCTTGAGTTTTGGCCACTGTTGGACCACTACTGCAAAGCAGGGGAGGCAATACCGTCACAACAGGTAGTTCTCTGTTTACGCGTGGTTCATTCACGCGAATTCAACTGGCAGTCATAAATTGTAAGGCTTTTTTTATTTTATTTACATGCCAAAATCGAAGTTACGCGACCCGATATTTAGACATTTTTACAGTATGTATCTGGTCTGCGCGCCACAGGGATGCCAGTTTGATTGTTTCTTTGAGAGATTTTTGGAAGGCATTCACCATTAAAGATTAAAGATGCACTTTCGCTAATCAAGATTGCGTGGAATGAAGTTCCGCAGTGATGCATGAACGGTGTGTGGAAAAAATGGTGCCCTTAATTATGTCGTGCCTTTGGAGGCTTTAGTATTGATGACAAGAGTACTACATCTATTAAGGATAGTGTCGGAAGGGCCCCAAAATCTGGTTTAGATGGATCTGATGAAAATGAAATTGTAAATTGGCTTGAGTCTCAGAAAGTAGAACAGAACAATGAATAATTGTTGGCGCTGGAGAAGATCACCACGAAAGAAGAAGACGCAGCAATTTGCACCATCAAGCAACAACCACCAGGCGACAACTTACAGTGAAGCGATTAAATGAAGCCTTCCAACTCCTTGAATCCTGCCTTATGATCCTTGAACAAGATGATCGTTATGTGAATAGGAGCTTTGTGGTTAGGAGAAAAACGATAGAACGTGCTGCTTCTTCCAAGAAGTCCTCCGTGAGCAAAGAAAAGTCACAAACTCAAACAACACTGGACATCTTCTTCAGGAAACAATTAATTCCTGCATTGCTTGCTTCTCATTCAGATCAGTCACTACTCCACGACTCGTTGAATTAGAAGTTGATGAAGTTGAAGAAGGTAATGATCAATGTTATGACTTAATTTAAACTGTTTATTATTACATGTATTTATTTTGTTATTATTATTATGTATGACATTGGAGGAACGTATCCCCCTATCTTTACAGGTATTTGAATGAGAAAATCCTGTTCCATTTACGCGATTTCTGTTACCACGAGAGTCTCAGGAACGTATATATTACGTAAACAGAGATCCACCTATATATACGAGGGGCGTTCAGAAAGTAATGCACCACATCGTTTTTCTCAGGAGCTGTTTATTCAAAAAGCATGAAATTTATACACAATATACATGGATATATCATGTAAACATCAGTATTATTCAACATAATCCCCATCAACTTGTACGGCTTTATGCCAGCGCGAAACAAGTGCATGTATTCCTAGCCCGTACCAGATTTTGTCTTGATCATGTAGCCATTTCTTCGCTGCATGAATCACTCCTTCATCATCTTCAAACCTTGTCCCACGGAGTGCATCTTTAAGTGGACCAAATAGATGAAAATCAGAGGGTGCCAAATCTGGACTATAGGGTGGATGGGGTAGTACAGTCCAACCCAATTTGGTGATTGCTTCCCGTGTTGCCAGACTTGTGTGAGGTCGCGCATTGTCGTGAAGGAGAAGCAGGTCTGCTGGATTCTTGTGCGGCCGAACTCTGCTAAAACGTTGATTGAGTTTTTTCAATGTCTTAATGTAAGCTTGCGAATTGATTGTCTCTCCTCTTGGCATAACGTCCACAAGAATCATACCTTCAATGTCCCAAAAAACAGTGATCATGACCTTTCCAGCTGAAGGAATTGTCTTGAATTTCTTTCTTCGTGGTGATTGCGGATGATGCCACTCCATTGACTGTCTTTTTGTCTCAGGTTCAAAATGATGTGCCCAGGTTTCATCACCTGTAACGATCTTAGCCAAAAAGTTCTCTCCATCAGCATTGAAACGCTCCAACAATTCAGAAGAAATTGCTTTCCTTTGCAATCGGTGGTCATTTGTGAGACTTCGAGGAACCCATCTTAACCCAGCGACTGACTGTACTCCTGTCGACTGCAAAACTTCCATACACATCACATAGATGCTTGTGAATGTTCACAACAGTTTCCTTCTCTGCAACAAGAAATTCTATCACAATTCGCTGCTTATAACGAAAGTTGCTAACATGCTCCATTTCAACGGTTTCTTCTTCTTCTTCCGTCCTTAGCCACCGACCGTCAAAGCAGTCAGTGGCCATTACGCCTAGTTGCGTCTTAGGGCAACAGCAGATAGGTTTTCTTTGCCATTGTTTCCCATCACACCTATTGGCGTCTTTAGGGCAACGGCAAATCAATCCATTTGCTGTTGTTTCCGTAATCGAAGTGACTTGCAAACGGGTGATCAGCCCGTTGGATTCAACGGTTTAGGGAAGCCATATTATTTGGCCGGTTGTGGTGCAATTTGGTGCACACAATTGGCACATGCCATATTTGAAGTGTGCAAATTTCATTCTTCTATCTTTATTTTTATCTGAGAAAAACGATGTGGTGCATTACTTTCTGAACGCCCCTCGTATATATATATATATACTTGTGTGTGTGTATGTCAGTGACATACAGTATATGTTACATATGCGCTAGTATAGAGGGAATAGCATTGTCAAAACTACACATTAATTATCTTCGCCAGAGAGGGGTACGCCGGTAAAAACTAATTCTCATAAGGGGTACGCGATTATTTGGGAAACACTGCAGAATTATAGGATTTTAATAAACAAACTATTTACATTAACTCTATAAAGACCTACCAGTTATTGTTCCGTCTCTCATTAAAAGCCGAGAGTTATATAACAAACAGGTTCTACCTCTTCCACTGACACTGACAAAAGCCAAAGGTAGGAACTACCGATGATTATAACTATGGCACAGATAAAATGACTGCTGAACATCTGCTTCAGAGATGCCCAACATATGAGGAACAGAGAAAACACATATGGCCGTTACCAGTACCATTACTGCACAAACTCTATAGCCTCAACTTTGAACATACTCAAGTTGACGTCTGAGAGTGTACGAAAGGAAGACGAAGAAGAAAAGGAAGGAAAGGAAGAAGAAGAAGAAGGAGGAGAAAGGAAAGAAGAATAAGTGCAGCAATCCCAGTTGCGATGATTTGACCATGTCGGCAGAATTGGAGAAGATTGGCTACCTCGACAAGTATGGGAAACTAAGAGTCAGAGAATCAGACCTCCAAGACGACCCAGAGTTCGCTGGGAGGACAACATCAGACAATCTCTGAAGGACCGAGTACTGGACTGAAATCAGACCAAATGGAAGACAGCCAATAGGATAGCATGGCGCTCTCTTTGGCTAAACTCTACACCCTAAGGTAGAAGAGAACATGAGTCCTGTGAATAGTGAATAAATAAATAAAGGTAATTAACAGGTACTCGTTGGACATAAAGGATGGCACTAGACAACAGAAAAGAAAATATAAGTGATAGGCTTACCGGGAATCGAACCTAGGACCAACCAGACGGCGCCATCGCCTTGCTGTGACAGTACATCATGAATGGACGCTGAGCCAATTTTGTACCAAATAAAAAGCGCATTATTGGCTGAGGTCATTCTCATGACACTCACACAACTATGGTATAGGACCCGTGGGCGACCCAGACAGTAGATTCAGTTTAAAATCCAGTGGTAGATTTGAATGAATTAGCCTCAGGTATAGAAGAAGCAAACTGCTGGAGAACTGATGAAGCAGTAAGGTCTCGGAGAAAGAGATACAAATGGGAGATCAACAAGTAGAAAAGGCGTTTATGATAACGGTGACCACGAAACAACTAGAATAAGAGACAATATCAGAAATTAAACTGTATGGTGGTCTGCTAGGGACATTAAAGGGGACCAAAAAAAAAAAAAACAGAAACTGTAGTTACCGGAAACTTCAGTCATCCACGGAAAGGATCACAAGAAACGCGTGAACAAAACAAGGAAGTCAAACCACAGAAGACAGGCTGAAGATAAAATACAGATGACACTCCAAAATCCGGAATTTTACGGAAACTAAACAATTAAACACAGGAAGTCATATTTCATTATTAAAAACATAAATGTCAAAAAAAAAGCAATGAAACTAGGCTCACAAAGGGAGTCTTCACAAGATATTCAGTTAAGTGAAAACAATGCTGCTTTGGCTGAGCACATTAATTCTAGAATCTGCCGACAACTTTTGTTAAGAATTAAGCAATGATTAATCTTAGCTCGTTCAAGCCTCAATCTCTGATTTACTCAGTGGAGTTCTTATTATTCTGGTATAGCTCTGTTTAGAGTGTGTGTAAATTGACTGAGACAAACATGCAGTACATTTAATAGGATTAAATCGAAGTTAAATTTGTAAAATTACAAATAACAAAATTTAATAATGACTTAAGATTTAACAGTTTGAAAATAATTGAATAGTTTAGAAGAAAAGTTTTGTCATTGATTGATAGTAGAGTCGATGATAAAAATTCACCTTGGCAGCGTATATTTTGCACTTAGCTGCCAATAGTAGTTTCTGCTCCCGCTGATGGGTTCTTTTACACTGCTCACGCTCGTCGCCGGTCAAGGTTGTCGAGTGTAGCTCGTTTACCCAGAAATGTCAAGGAGAGTCTACAAAGTTGGTCCCTCGTCTTAAAGCTTAGGCCACTGTTCCCTTCTTGTTCCAGAGATAGTACTTTCTGCTGGTACCACCAATAACTATGATAAAGAATAGAAACGAAACGCTCTTCTGAGTATTGCGTTTCCCGGCACATACTTATGTGTCCCCTTTCTTCTATACTACTATGCCATTTATCTCAGAATTTACCCTCCATGAGAATTAAATGTAATCCCTCGGGATAAAACTTTCTTTACATTTAAACTGGATAGCTTTTACAGTTATCTTACATTTAAATGAAAAAGGCTAATAGTACAGATAGAATATGTTTACATTTCCACTGATTGAAAAGTGTTCACAATATTTATTTATTTTTTTTTTTCGTACGCCCGCTAATACTCGAGGCGAAATCTCAGGTTATATTATTTATGTCTAACCTGACATTGATTTTACGTGAGTATCCCTTTTTTCTTGTTGTCATAAAATTAACAGTGATACAACGTAAAAATATCTCCAAAGGATAAAATGTAGGGATAAAAAGAATGCGTAAGTTACTAGAAGGCATGATCGCCCACGCCGCGGGTCATCACCCGCCATGGAAATTAAATTGCTGAAACGGTTACCATTTGAACGGGATGAGAACGGCGGATCAAAAGAAAAAAAAATATATGACTGAAAAATTGCGTGAGACTAGCAAGGCTAAGGAGACGCAATTGGGGGGGGGGGGGGGAAAGGGGGGGAAGGAAAAGTCACGTCCCCAAATTGACACGAGGTACGGAAAGGGACGCTTATGCGATACCAAGCCTTTTATTTGAATTCAGCGGCAAAAGCATTACAACGCAGATGCTTGAAATATTACAAAATTAAAAAAGTAACTTTTTCTTAATACTAATGTTAGGAATATAAAAATTAGCTGGCCGGATGGCCCATTTTGAGCAGTGAAATAATATGCTTTTATTTATACAGACGGATAGATAATAATGAAGACATTGACAAAAGACTGTGTTGTTCACATCAGCGAAAGACTGCATTGAATCAAACATGTCACTAATTTGCACAAAAACCGCGACCTTGAGACTCAAGTGTTCAAATCTAGTTAGAATGAAAGAGAGGGACATTGGTGGGAGCTGTGGCTAAAAATAACTTTACAGACAAAATTTGTAGAGGGGACGGATAGGTTGGTTCAAAAACCAAGTACGTTTTTTGTGAAAACGCAAGTAGAGACGGACGGACTAACAGATAAAAATCCATACTTGACTGAAGCATGACTGAAATGACTTTAGTGTAGGAAATTTGAATTTGAAAAAAAAAAAACACAAGGCATTGATTGGCCACAGACAATCATATTATCAGCGCTCAGACGCGCTTTTTTGCCATTCCTCAATAGTTGTCCAGTGATAGACACAGTAAATTTTAAGTGTGGTGATTTCCAATGAAGTAAATTGAAATAAGTTCAGGGACGCCATACTATAGCCAGCAGCTCAGCTGAGTTTTGCTAGCATTTCTGTGTTCTTTATTCATAATCTGGTAAGATTGAAATTATTTCTTTGTATATTTTAAATATTGTTTAATGTTTCGAGTGATTTGATACTGCCATATCGAAATCTAGCCTTACAACAAGTAAGGATTTGCTCTAGACCCCCCGCCCTAGTTCAGGGTCTAGGGACAAACAATATATATATAAACTCCAGCAAGGATTAGGAAGGACAGATCAAGTGTTGAGATCAGTGGAACATATCACCTATCCTATCCTATGGCAAGAAGCTAATAAACATATTTCGGAATATGTAGTCTGGGAGAACTTATCCTATGTGAAACCAACTTGGTAAGATGTGTTGTATGGTCAGAGAGATCTGACCCTGTCTAAGTGGTGTTATTGTAAATTGTTACGTGTAGAAGTGGCTCCTTAGGTAAGGTTCTGAACCTAAACCAATACTTTATTTCAGAGCTGTGAGTTTTTTATGTTGACACCAAAAGGTGGTGTCAAATGCTGGGTAAATAATTGACAGTGAGGACCCGTGCAGTGTCGCATCTCGGCAGAACAGCCTTGTATTGCCCCCAAGCACGGAGAGGTGGGGCCACCCGATATATTGCCCCCAAGCACGGAGAGGTGGGGCCACCAGATTCCAGCACCAGAACTACTCTTTCAAAGTTACGTAAGCAGGCTGGTCTGCTGGATTTACACCAACTTCATAGACATAGCACCCAAAGTGAATTACTACTAAAACATCCCATTTCCTTCCATCATTAATGGACAATGTTTGGTAGGCTTAGACAGGGAGGGATGAAGCCACCCCAACAGCACATCTATTCATCGTTCTCCCAGGGAAAATAAAATTATGAACTGTAGAAATATTAACTAATCGTGAAAATTGTATACGTACACACCTTTTATTTATCATGCCATTTATTCATGCCATTCACTCATAAATTCCAAAATCTTTCATATGTTCTGGCCAAAATAAAACCTTGGTTCAGAACAAATAAATTTAAAAAAGATTTACTTTCTAAAATTTCACCAGCTGAATTTAGTTCATTGTGTTCTAAATTTTATTGATAATATTATATTATTTAATATCTGTGTGTGTGTGTTTGTATATGTCAATACAACACATTACATTCAGTACCCTAGATTTTAACGTAGCCACATTCATTAGAAAAAAAGATAGGTGTGAGGTCGTAGTGGTAGCAAGAAAGGCCTTCTGAAAATTCACAGCTACATTTTATCTCAGGAGCCTTCACAGCTGACCTCATACATCACACTTAGTAATATCACCATCATACAATACCATCAAAACCACTACATATATTGGGGTCTTGTCCAGGGATAATTAGCATAAACAGTAATATAAGGATCTCCTGGTGGGAGAAATAAAATTAGGGGAACAAAATTGTAAAATTCCCTTAAAATTAAAAGTGTCCCTTTAAATTAAAAGGGCAATTAGAAGTTGGTGAATCTTCACAGCCAGTGTTAGTTAATTAATTAATTAGAATTATTTTAGTCTAGAGTAATTATAAGTACTTTAGTGGTTGGAAATTTTACTTTGCTTATTGCTAGATTTGTTTAAAAAGTATGGCGGAGCTGGCAAAATTTAGATCAGCTGCTGTGCTGACCGCAAAGGAGATGGGAATGGATGGTCAGATTTTAATTCAATACGTAACGGCTGAATGTGATAAATATATTGAACGGGAAGAAAGAAGATTAGAAAAAGAGGCTGAAAGAAAATTAGAGTCTGAAAGGTTGGCTGACGAGAATAGGTTAGAGGCTGATAGAAAAATTAAGAGGCTGCAGATTGAGGCAGAAGACAAACGACAGCAAAGGGAGGCAGAAGACAAACGACAGCAAAGGGAGGCAGAAGAAAAAAGATTGACTGCCGAAAGGGAGGCAGAAGATAAAAAGGCCGAAAGGGAGGCAGAAGATAGAAGGTTGCAAAGGGAGCATGAATTACGACTAAGGGAGCTGGAGTTACAAGGCCAGGCTCCTGAAAATGGTGCCAGCCCTTTTGCCTCAGATGCTACGCCTAGTCTGGGAGCCTCAACCTCAGCTATGGGGTTTCATTTAGACCATTTTGTTGAAAAGACGATGACATAGAGGGGTACCTAGGACGTTTTGAGTTATTAGCTACTACATATGGGTTAGAGAGAGAGAGGTGGAGTTTAAAGTTATCACAAGGACTGAGAGGTACTTCTTATGAAGTCTTTGCTAAAATGAACAGGGAAGACCAAGACAATTATGACATGTTAAAGCAGGCTCTGTTATTAAGGTACGAGAAGAATGGTGAATTTTATCGTAAGAAATTTAGAAATGCCAAACTGTTGTCTGGGGAGACATACCACCAATTCTCTGCTAGACTGGAAACCTATTTGGAGAAATGGACTGCTCTGGGGAAGACCCAAGATCTTAAAGAAATGATCATGATCGACAATTGAGAGAGTCCATGGCTCCAGACATGAGAAAATTTCTCATGGAACAAGGTGCAGAGAAGTTGGGGGAGGTTTTAAATGTCGCTGAGAGGTATCAGGCAGCCCAGGCAGAGGTAAGTGGTGCTAAAAAGAAGCACATAGATAATTTTAAAGCTCCACAGCCATTTAATAAATTTGACAATAGAGAACAGGGTAATAGAGGTAGGACAAACTTTGAGCGGCCAAGAAATGACTATCGCGACAGAAACTCACAGTTCAATGACCAAAAAAATAATGAAAGGAAACCGTTTAACCAAGGAAAAAGATGGTGTAAATGGTGCAAGAAAGATAACCATAACACCGAATTTTGTAGAAGGAAACCTTCAAACATTGCTGCAATGAAGTCGGGGACTCAACGATTAAAGGTTAATCCTAATGGACAACAGGAACCTTATCACCCCCCAGTTTGTGAGGATGTTATTTGTAATGGGGTCACCATAAGGTGCCTTTATGATACAGGTTTGGATTATGATTCAGTTGTGAAGTCTAGCCTAGTGGACCCAAGTCAGTATACCACAGAAACAGTGGAAATACAAGGGGCGACTAAGGACATACCACTCATGACACTTCCCATCGCAAGGATAACGGTGAAAACTCGCTATGTGGAAGGAGAAATCAGAGCAGCAGTGATAGATGAACCAATCTACCCTCTGATATTGGGGTGTAGATACGTCTTCTTGGGGAATCCCGAGAAACCTGTGATCATGGCGACAGTGCAGACCAGGTCACAGAAGAAGGAGGAAGAAGGTGAACCTATAAATGCTCATCCAGAGGAGATGAGAAAGGCGCAGGCTGAGGATAGGACACTCAAGCCATGTTTTAAAAAATTGCCCAAATGCCACACACCTCCGAGCAAGGGGGAATATTTCATGAAGAACAAACTATTATACAGGAAGGCCGGAACTGGAACAAATGGTCACAACCAGCTGGTTCTTCCCACTTCATATAGAGATAAAGTGATGGAACTCGGGCATGCGATTCCCTTCAGTGGTCACATGGGGATCAGCGCCACAGGACAGCGTATAGCTTGTCATTACTTCTGGCCAGGGATAACGGAGGATATAAAAAGATATGTCAAATCCTGCCCTGAATGTCAAAGGGTAGCTCCAAAGCACTGGACTGCTCCTGCAACTCTAGGGGAAATGCCCATAGTGGGAACACCTTTTGAGAGGGTTGCAGTGGATATTGTGGGACCTCTCACTCGGACCAAGAGGAGGAACAGTTACATCCTTACTCTGGTGGACACTTGCTCTATGTGGGGAGAGGCGGTAGCCCTGCCATCAATTGATTCAAAACATGTAGCAGAGGCACTACTTACAATATTCACCCGATTAGGATTCCCACATCAAATCTTGACGGATAATGGATCTCAGTTCAAGGGGAAACTAACGGAAGAAGTTTTTAAACTATTTCAAGCCAGACACTTTCATTGTAGTCCGTACCATCCACAAGGGAACGGCCAGGTAGAGAGGTTCAACGGGACTCTCATTTCTATCCTGAGAAAGCTGGCACACGAAAAACCGGATCTGTGGGATCAATTCCTGCCCGCCGCATTGTTTGCGTATCGGGAGGTACCACATAGTTCAACCGGGATGGCTCCCGCAACTCTGCTATTTGGGAGGCCAATAAAAGGTCCTTTAGAAGCTTTATTAAGGACCTGGACGGATGAGAAGGCGGAAGAACCTGTTACCTCATCTTATCAATACGTGAACGAACTGACCACTCGTTTGAAAGCTGGATGGAAACTGGCAAATGATAATTTGAAACAAGCCAGGAAGAAACATGCAGCATATTGTAATAGGAAGGCAAAGGACAGGGAACTGGCAGTCGGAGAGAAGGTGCTGCTTCTACTACCCGGTAGCCAGAATAAATTACAAATTGGATGGCAAGGTCCATATACGGTTCTAGAGAAGGTGTCTAGAACAAACTATAAAATTGACAAAAAGGGGAAGGAGAAAGTTTATCACGTAAACCTGTTAAAGAAGTATCTGGACAGACCACTCCAGGAAAGCACCCCCTTACTGACCTTAGCTATCGCAACTCAAATGCAAAAGGAACCACTCACCTCACATGAATACCCATTACATCCTTGTGAAACAGCAGCACAGGTAAAAGTCAGTAAGCACCTGACTAAAAACCAGAGGGAGAGAGTTCAACAGGTTCTGGAGGAACATACAGATGTATTAACAGATAAACCAGGCCATACAAATTTGCTACAGTATGACATGAAACTGGTAGACTCAAACCCAATCTGTATGAGAGCCTATTCTATTCCGTTCGCGAAGGAGAAGGCATTGAAGGAAGAAATAGATTATTTGTTGAAGGAGGGGATTATTTCACACAGTGAATCACCCTTTAGTTCCAGTGTCGTCTTGTTGAGAAAACCGTCTGGGGAACACAGACTGTGCATAGATTACAGGAAACTGAATGCTGTCACAGAAGGACAAGTGGATCCATTACCAGACACAAAACAGTTATTTGCCAGACTGAACAAGGCAAAATACTTTTCAAAGGTGGATCTTAGTAAAGGCTATTACCAGATCCCAGTGAAGCCTGAAGTGAGACCTTATTTGGCTTTTAGCACTTCGGATGGACATTATGAATTCAATATGCTACCATTCGGACTGAAAAATGGTCCGAGTGTATTTTCAAGGATGATGCGCAAATTGTTGGATCCCCTGAATAACCCATGTATCACGAATTTCATGGATGATATTCTCGTCGCCACAGAGACATTTGAAGAACACATTGAAGCTCTAGAGATGTTATTTAATAGACTTAGGGAGGCGAACTTAACTGCTAGGCCAACAAAATGTTGTATTGGATGCAAAGAGTTGGAATTCTTGGGACACACTGTATATCAGGGTAACATGACCCCTGACCCCAAGAACTTGGAAAAACTGCAGAGAGCACCTAGACCACAAACAAAAAAGGACGTGCGATCATTCGTGTCGTTATGCGGATTTTATCAAAAATATATCAAAGATTTTAACTCTATTTGTGCTCCTCTGACTGATCTGACTCGCAAGGGACTTCCAGATAAAATTATTTGGACTGCACAATGTGAACTAGCGTTCCAAGACTTAAAGGAAAAACTCACTAGCAAGCCTATTCTCAAACTGCCTGATTTGACACAGGACTTTGTCTTAAGAACCGATGCAAGTAATGTAGGACTCGGAGGGGCTTTGTTGCAAAGATCATCTTCACCTGATGGGGAACTGAAACCAGTCGCTTATGCAAGCCGCAAATTGAATAAGGCGGAACAAGGATACTCCACAAGCGAAAAAGAATGTTTAGCGTTAATCTGGGCAATAAAGAAGTTTCAAATCTATCTGTATGGTAGGACTTTTGTGGTCGAGACGGATCATCAGCCTCTCGTATTCTTATCTCAGGCTAAGCATGAAAACGCAAGATTGCTGAGGTGGTCTTTATTGCTTCAACCTTATCAGTTTAGTATCCAATATATCCCAGGCAAATTGAATGTCGGTGCAGATTTCCTCAGTCGGCACCCCTGTGATCAAAATTAGAGTAATGGCAGACGTGAGGAGAGATTTTATCTATGTGTATCACTGGTTTTAGAACTTGCCGTAGGCATGTTTTCAAGTGGGGAGATGTGTCATAAAATTAACAGTGATACAACGTAAAAAATATCTCCAAAGGATAAAATGTAGGGATAAAAAGAATGCGTAAGTTACTAGAAGGCATGATCGCCCACGCCGCGGGTCATCACCCGCCATGGAAATTAAATTGCTGAAACGGTTACCATTTGAACGGGATGAGAACGGCGGATCAAAAGGAAAAAAAAATATATGACTGAAAAATTGCGTGAGACTAGCAAGGCTAAGGAGACGCAATTGGGGGGGGGAAAGGAAAAATTCACGTCCCCAAATTGACACGAGGTACGGAAAGGGACGCTTATGCGATACCAAGCCTTTTATTTGAATTCAGCGGCAAAAGCATTACAACGCAGATGCTTGAAATATTACAAAATTAAAAAAGTAACTTTTTCTTAATACTAATGTTAGGAATATAAAAATTAGCTGGCCGGATGGCCCATTTTGAGCAGTGAAATAATATGCTTTTATTTATACAGACGGATAGATAATAATGAAGACATTGACAAAAGACTGTGTTGTTCACATCAGCGAAAGACTGCATTGAATCAAACATGTCACTAATTTGCACAAAAACCGCGACCTTGAGACTCAAGTGTTCAAATCTAGTTAGAATGAAAGAGAGGGACATTGGTGGGAGCTGTGGCTAAAAATAACTTTACAGACAAAATTTGTAGAGGGGACGGATAGGTTGGTTCAAAAACCAAGTACGTTTTTTGTGAAAACGCAAGTAGAGACGGACGGACTAACAGATAAAAATCCATACTTGACTGAAGCATGACTGAAATGACTTTAGTGTAGGAAATTTGAATTTGAAAAAAAACACAAGGCATTGATTGGCCACAGACAATCATATTATCAGCGCTCAGACGCGCTTTTTTGCCATTCCTCAATAGTTGTCCAGTGATAGACACAGTAAATTTTAAGTGTGGTGATTTCCAATGAAGTAAATTGAAATAAGTTCAGGGACGCCATACTATAGCCAGCAGCTCAGCTGAGTTTTGCTAGCATTTCTGTGTTCTTTATTCATAATCTGGTAAGATTGAAATTATTTCTTTGTATATTTTAAATATTGTTTAATGTTTCGAGTGATTTGATACTGCCATATCGAAATCTAGCCTTACAACAAGTAAGGATTTGCTCTAGACCCCCCGCCCTAGTTCAGGGTCTAGGGACAAACAATATATATATAAACTCCAGCAAGGATTAGGAAGGACAGATCAAGTGGTGAGATCAGTGGAACATATCACCTATCCTATCCTATGGCAAGAAGCTAATAAACATATTTCGGAATATGTAGTCTGGGAGAACTTATCCTATGTGAAACCAACTTGGTAAGATGTGTTGTATGGTCAGAGAGATCTGACCCTGTCTAAGTGGTGTTATTGTAAATTGTTACGTGTAGAAGTGGCTCCTTAGGTAAGGTTCTGAACCTAAACCAATACTTTATTTCAGAGCTGTGAGTTTTTTTTTTATGTTGACACCAAAAGGTGGTGTCAAATGCTGGGTAAATAATTGACAGTGAGGACCCGTGCAGTGTCGCATCTCGGCAGAACAGCCTTGTATTGCCCCCAAGCACGGAGAGGTGGGGCCACCCGATATATTGCCCCCAAGCACGGAGAGGTGGGGCCACCAGATTCCAGCACCAGAACTACTCTTTCGAAGTTACGTAAGCAGGCTGGTCTGCTGGATTTACACCAACTTCATAGACATAGCACCCAAAGTGAATTACTACTAAAACATCCCATTTCCTTCCATCATTAATGGACAATGTTTGGTAGGCTTAGACAGGGAGGGATGAAGCCACCCCAACAGCACATCTATTCATCGTTCTCCCAGGGAAAATAAAATTATGAACTGTAGAAATATTAACTAATCGTGAAAATTGTATACGTACACACCTTTTATTTATCATGCCATTTATTCATGCCATTCACTCATAAATTCCAAAATCTTTCATATGTTCTGGCCAAAATAAAACCTTGGTTCAGAACAAATAAATTTAAAAAAGATTTACTTTCTAAAATTTCACCAGCTGAATTTAGTTCATTGTGTTTTAAATTTTATTGATAATATTATATTATTTAATATCTGTGTGTGGGTGTTTGTATATGTCAATACAACACATTACATTCAGTACCCTAGATTTTAACGTAGCCACATTCATTAGAAAAAAAGATAGGTGTGAGGTCGTAGTGGTAGCAAGAAAGGCCTTCTGAAAATTCACAGCTACATGTTATCTCAGGAGCCTTCACAGCTGACCTCATACATCACACTTAGTAATATCACCATCATACAATACCATCAAAACCACTACACTTGTACAGAGACAGGTGTCCCTCGCCATTCAGGCAAATACTCTCCGATTTCGGAGGTACCCATTACAGCTGGGTCGGCTCAGGAGCCGCCAATCCCTGGTCGACGACACTCCTTCAAATGTTCTCGCCAGGTCTCGAGTTAATCCAGTACAAATCCCGGTCGACGAAAAATCCTCAAATGCCGTCACCCGGGTTTGATCCTGGATCACCCGGTCGCTAGAGCGGTGTGGTAACCACTACGCTAGCGCGGCTCCTGTTCACAATATAAATTGAATACGTTTTCATTTATATTTACACTGATTTGAAAAGTTTGAAACTTCCATTAATTTTAAAGTGCATATGGAACCTGGAACTACTTTATGATTTTAGTTCTCTTTACGAAACTAGCAATAAAGCAATCACCAGCCATTGGCAGTGGTGGTTCATGAAATCATCATTCTATTCGCTGAAGTTGCTAGCTTCAAATAACTAGGATATTCACTAGCGATTTTCACATATTAATATTCACATGGTATTATACATACAAACACACACACACATTAACACACACATATATATATATATATATATATATATATATATATATATATATATATATATATATATATATATATATATATATATATATATATATATATATATATATATATATATATATATATATACTGAAGCACATTAAAAACGCACCACCTGTATAATCCAGGAACAGAGTGTGAAATGTAAATATAAGTGTGTACAAGTTTACATATTTGGAATCTTTATTCATTTTCCTAGGAATCCATGCTGGTCATTAATTTGTACATTTGATTGTTATGAAATTCATTGCATTATGTGCAGGCAAGGGAGAAAACCAAAAATGCAACCAATAAAAAAATTCATTCACACTATCCTCAGTATCTGGTATGTCCACCGTGTGCTTGCAAACAAGCTTGGCAGCGGCTCCGCATGGAACGCACAAGTCTCTGAAGGAAATTCCGGGGAATCGAGTCTCATTCACGTGTAAGAGCAGCTTCGAGCTGTTGCAGATTAGCTGGAGAACCTTGCCTGTAGACTCTGCGTCCAAGCTCGTCCCACAGATGTTCTATAGGGGACATGTTTGGTGATAGGGCAGGCCAATCAATCGTCACAATGTTCTGCTGCTGTAGATATTGCTGCGTAATGCATGCGGTGTGCGCACGTGCGTTATCCTGCTGGAGAAGCTGCAAGTCTGGATAATTTGTGAACGCAGGAGCAACCAATGCATCCAGAACCTTATCTCGATATGTCACGGCATTAACATTTCCACGGAAGACGTGAAGAGGTAAGCGATGGTGAAAACTGAATCCTCCCCAAATGTGAATACTGCCATCTCCAAATCGGTTGTGCTGACGAACACAGCAATTTGCAAAGCGCTCTCTACACCGTCGCCAAATCCGCATACGTCCATCAGCAGAGGATATGTTGAATCTGCTCTCGTCTGTGAATAGGACAGCATTCCACTGCAGTCTAGTCCATCTGACATGTTGCTCTGCCCATTGCAGGCGCTGCTGACGATGTCTTTGAGTCAAGTTTAGCCATACATAAGGTCGTCTTGCAGTAAGGCCTGTATCTCTGAGTCGTCGTATGACTGTCATTCGAGAGACTTAACCACGTCTACCCACTATTGCTCTTGCTGTTTGACTTGCCGGGAGAGAACGATTCCTTAGGTGACTTAGCACAATATGACGATCTTGCGCAGGGGTAGTAACTCGTGGTTGGCCACTTCGAAATCTATCCCGGGCACTGCCAGAGGTTCCGTAACGTTCATTGAGACGTACAGTAGTGCTGTGGGGGCAATTCATCCTTCTGGCAATGGCCCACGAGCTCATTCCGGTCTCCAACATACCAATGGCTCGTTGGCGGTCGTTTTCAGATAGTCGTAGCATTTCAAGCACATGTACTGGGTGTTTTGTCTCAACGGCCTTTTTATACCGAGTATACTGCCACAACGCGTACACATTTTCAGGGTTATAGCTGTTGGGAATCGTGTTGCACGTGTAACTTTCATTGTTTTCATGTAGTCTGTACACAAACCCGCGGGTTGAATCATGCACTTTCCATTCCAGCAGCCATTCGCTCTCTACCTCATGACAAACACGGGGAAAATCCATTCCCACACTTTTTTTTCCAGCTTCTTGGCATCCGTGTATATAATAGTGGTGCGTTTTTAATGTGCTTCTATATATATATATATATATATATATATATATATATATATATATATATATATATATATATAGATATATATATATATATATATATATATATATATATATATATATATATATATATATATATATTAGTTCACATGTTAGTAATACAAATGTAAAATGACAACTTACGCCAACCCTGGCTCACTGACGTTTTTGCTCAGATGAATAAAAGAGAATTGAATCGGCCTCTTACACGCGTCTGGGATATCGTTTCTTTAATAAGATAATTCCCTCTATGACTGCGTGTGTTTCAGTTTCCTCAGATATTCATGTTTTCCTTATTTAAAATGCTAGAGATTTCTTTGGCTGAATTGTAAGCCCTGATGAATACTCCAATAAAAAGTGCCCGGACTGATAAATGGAAATTCTAAATTCTAACTACGGGCAAGTCTGGTGTCTTTGGCAAGCGTGAATCTCACAGTGAACTAGACTGACAAGCGTCAGATTATATTCACGATCCTAACCCGCTCTGCTTGTTGTGGAGCTTTAATGATCAGCCCATCTCCACAAAATGAAAGCTGCTCCAACTGACCAGTGCACATGCCAAAATGGCCCACAGACTCCGGAACACATTCTGCAAACGTGCCCTCTCTTTGGCGATTTGAGAACTCAAACCTGGCTCGAGGAGACGAAAGTGGAAGAGAAACTGTGGGGCACCCGCGAGGACCTCCTGCTGACGACTGGATTCATGGAAGCAACTCATCTCCTTGTTTAGACTGCCGAGCATAGGTAAGTGATCGCAGAAGACGAAGAAATGATCAGCCAATCTGATTTGAATATTTTGCGTGACTCATCTAGTGCAAAATTTCATACATTACTTTTCTGAAAAGGGGCAGTAAACATCCGATTGCCTGGCAGACGAACTCACAGACACATCTATGAAACTGTGTTTCAGATGTAACAAGTTATTACTTTATCAGAAAGTAATCTATTCGCAGACGGGCAATCTCGTTATCTGTCCCGTACTCTGGCCTTTATCAGCGATTAGCAAATACGCTGGCATTTTTATGGGACTAATCTGTCGAGGCCAAGATTTGGTACAAAGGAATTTTACCCCTCCTGCCTGTCGTTAATATTAATTCGGCCGCTCCTTTCAAAGTTTAGCGAAGGTAAGGGAAACAAGCAGACGTAATAACTTATCCCTGAGAGGAGTATAAGAAGGAAAATACATAATATCTGCTACACATAGCGGAGAAAGAAAGAAAGTGCGACATTTGAAAGCACAAAATCAGTACAAAAATGTAACTGATACTGCCGTAGTGAAACAGAGATCGAGAGGGGTCGCCCCTTTCTGTCACACCTGTATATATATGTATATATATATATATATATATATATATATATATATATATATATATATATATATATATATATATATATATATATATATATATATATATATATATCCCTCGTAATTTAAAAAAGACTAATTAAGATAATGTATGTAATAATAAAAATCAACACAAATTCTGACAGGATAACAGATAAACAGTAAACCCACCTTAGCGCTGTTAATTCCACCTTGAAACCGTGAGCGCTAACTGATAAAGCGTTAAACGAAAAACTATGTCCAATAAGAATTAATAGAGATAAAAATAATTCGTTCCCGATATGCAGAAATCTCTTTCGAAATTAAGTGAAAATGTGATAAAAAAAACAAAAGCGAAATAATTAACAACATTCATTTATTAGCTACATATAAGTATCAGATATTCTGTACACAAACGAAATATTATACATGTACAGTATTTAAGTAAAAAAAAATATTATAGTATTTTAATCGTCGCCACTTCCGTCGCTTGCGTAAACATTTATAACACATAAGGAAGGGAAACCCGAGGCCTGTAAACAGTAAATAAATATTAGACAAACATAAAGGTATTTGTTCAGGCACTCGTAAGAAATAAAGAAGTAGAACACTAGACAACAGAAAAACAACAGACGTGAGTGGCTGACCCAGGACTCGAACTCCGGATCTTCCGTGCGACAAAACCGCCAAGCTATGTAAGCGAATCACACTATCCTCCCGGCCATCTAGGCATCACCAAAAAATTATGCTTCGATGACTGGTCATTAGTGCGAACCGCAAGACACAACACTTGCGGCAGAGCACTCTTCATCTTCAGACGACTGGTTAGCAGAAGGTGTTGAGGAGTTGAAAAACTTGTTCTACCTGCAGAAGTAGAGGGCACGGCTGTATGGTCAATGGAGGCAGAAGATATTGGAAGAGACTTTAAAAAAAAAATACGAATCTACTTGATTTGCTTTGCCACCTTCTTGTTCTCTTCAAGAAGCACATTATAGGAAGTTAGATCTTGTTCTATGTTTCGGATTACCATAAAACTGCATTCCATATTGGGCTTCATGCTGCATTATGTTAGCAATAAATGCATCCTAAATTTAAAAATATCGTTAAGGTTTGCTGTTGTAAAGGCCTTCATCTGCTTCTGGCCGTTTTCCTCTTCTTGATACTCGAGTTGTCGCTGCTGTTCAAAGTCTACTAGATCCTCGTCAGATTGTGGCTTACCACCAGCGTAAGATCGATTTATTTTTAATGTGTAACAGAAATATAGCTTAAAATACAAACTGAATTGTATCAAAAAAGCGTTAATCGAACAGCGTAAAACCGGGGAATCACTGTACATGATGGATTCTAAAAAATATATATTATAAAGTAAAATAAAAATTTCTACTCCGTACCCCTTTAAACCTCTTTCGCGAAACGCCGGGGTACGTTACCACACTGTGAGAAACACTGACGTGCTGGTTTAATTTTATGTACAATAGTTTCTTAGGCATGACGTCTCTTTTCGTATTGGAGATAACCGCTGGCTGTTCGAATGCTCATTACACGCCTATCTATGGGCTAGATCACAAATACTGTCAAAATATTGTGTTACCGCCCTTGTACACCTGTGATAGAAACGTATCGATTACTGTTGAGTTTTTTCGGTGTGTGATCTTAACTAGCGATAATAGCACAAAGCAATTGTTACTGGTAACTACACCTGACACCAGGGCGTGAAGTTTATATATATATATATATATTTACGTGTGTCTGTGCAGTCGTGGCTCGTTCCTACGGGGAACTGTTGTCCATCCCCATTAGAACTTTAAATGCATGTGGGCATATCTGGAGTCATCCTTGTATGACCCCTAGATAAGCACAATGCTATAATTTACAGATGTGGAAGTGAAACTGTCTGTGAGGCTAATTATACTCTCATTGACTCTTTAAATAATCCACACAAATCCACGGATTCCCCTTTGTGGTGAAACATGTTGAGAACCCAGCATTGTGTACTAAGTTTGGAGGCGTATTTTGAACCCCAGACGGTTGCCTGCATGCTTCATCAGTTCTCCAGCAGTTTGCTTCTTCTATACCTAAGGCTAATTCATTCAAATCTACCACTGGATTTTAAACTGAATCTATATAGAGACCTTGTTGTTTATATACAAAGTGAGGACCTGCCCGTTTATCTTGTCTAATCGCTTTAACTTGCGCATGCGCCCGCTGGCCTTTTTCTTGCTATCAGCTCTGGGTCTTTCCTCATTGTGTTCATCCCTTTAATTTTTGTCTTCAGTTATCGTCTCCATGTGTTTTCTCTGTCTCTCGTTATCTCTTTTACCATGGGGATTCCAGAATAAAGACTGCCTTGTATTGCTATCATCATATTTTGTGTGTCCTATCGTCTGTAACTTATTTTTTGTATCACCCTTTACGCAGGCACATGTCTGACTCTTGTCATCAGTTCCACGAGTGTTATCTTGTCGTCAGTTCCATCTGTGTGTGTGGTGGGTTTAGATGTTATGAAATGTTGTGGTTATTTGTTTCTATTGTACTGAATGAGGTCAGCTGTGAAGGCCCCTTAATATAACAAT
This sequence comes from Oreohelix idahoensis, assembly GCA_024509875.1. Lineage (NCBI taxonomy): Eukaryota > Metazoa > Mollusca > Gastropoda > Stylommatophora > Oreohelicidae > Oreohelix > Oreohelix idahoensis. Next base: position 41,966 of record JAMPIV010014328.1, read on the forward strand.
TATTGGTGAGTTTTCAGAGCACCTTTCAGCTACCACCCTACGACCTCAATCAGACCTATTCTTGACTAGTATGTCTGATAGCTACGTCTAATGTCTAGGGGAATGAAAGTGTGGTGTGATGGTAATTACTTACACAAACACACACACAAACACCAATATTAATCTTTATGATCGACTCAACTAACACTGTTTTTTAAAGTTGAGTAATATACAATTTTTTCTATAACTTTATTAGTCCTGTACCTAAGATTCTTTTGGTTAGGACTGTCAACTCAAATGAGATCAATTGATATATACATAAATAATAGGCATAATTACATAACTAAAAGATGACAATTTGTCCTTAATCATATATATATATATATATATATATATATATATATATATATATATATATATATATATGGTATTGTTAAATTTCTAGCTAATTCTAAAGTGTTATAAGCTGGCTGGTTGGGGTGTTAACATCACGCCCAGTCTTTTTCACAAGGGTTCTTTTCTCTTGATACACTTTACTTCTTGACAGTAAGTCTTTATTTATTTTACATTTCAGGTTTAGTGAAGTGGATAAGTTGATAAATTCTCCTCGTGCCAGGGCTTTTTTACTTATCTGGCACTGGAGGATTGAAAATAGATGTATGATCTGCCAACAGCCACTCTTGATCTTGTCCACAAGTAATAGGGTAGGCAGCGTGTACCCCTATCACTACTGGATTATAACTGCTTCACTCAGGAATCTGGCACCTGACTAGTGCCAGACAAAAACCCTGTAACATGAAAATTATGTTCTGTCTTAGCATAATACCTAATTCACCAATTTTACAGACAATACTATATTTAACCTAAAAGACCTGGATCAGATCTCTCTGACCAACTCAGCACATCTCTGTAGTGGTTTTTGATGTTATTGCGTGGTTGTTATGTTACCTAGTGTACTGGATGAGGTCAGCTGTGAAGGCTCCTGAAGATAACAGTTTATGTGAGTTACAGAATGCCTTTCTGCTACCACTTATGACCTCAAACAGACTTATTCTGCTATTATGTATGTTAGCTACGTTTAATGTCTAGGGTAATGAAATGTGATGTGTAGGTAATTAAATACACAGACACACACATGTAAACACTAAGTCTAATAATAATAAGCTCTGTGATCAAATCAACTAACACTGGCTTTAGAATTAAAATTTTACAATTTTTTTGAGAATTTATTTAGTCCTGAACCAAATTGTCTTCTGGTCAGGACGTATGAAACAATATGTATTTTTCAATAAAAGTGCATATATATATATATATATATATATATATATATATATATATATATATATATATATATATATATATATATATATATATATATATATATATATATATATTATAATAATCAAAATGAAAATTTTGAATCAAAATGAAAATTTTGTACATAGATATATCGTTACATTGGTTAATATTAACACTAACTACAGTGTCTTTGGAAAACTAGCACTGGATGTCTAGTCGGGGTGGTGTCATCATACCCGATCTCTGTTTACAATAGTCATTGTCTTTGAAATATGGAACTGAGGTATAGTTTTTATACACCAGGATTTTGTTTATTTATTTTATTGTGGAAAAATTTGATGAATCCACAGCAGGCCATGTTTTCAACTTATCTGGCCTGTGACGATGCAGTAAAGAATTCAAGTGGCCCACTCCTCACAGTAGCTGGAGTAAAATGATAGGCTTCTTAGGCATCCACTCGTGGACCTCTTCAAGCATCTGGTACTAGCCCAGTGCCAGACCAGAAACTCACAATTCAAAATTGAAAACACAGTTACGTTTTACTAGCAAAACTCAGCTGAGCTGCTGGCTAGACTATGGCGTCCCAATGATAATATATAATATCTCCTGAAAATCACTCTTCTAGCATTAACGAACTGTGTATATGGACAGTCTACAACAAAATGGCACTTGCCTCTACTTTTTTTCTATAATATGAACGCTTCCGTCCAATCAGCGGACTTCCCCTCTACCGTTCAAATATTTAAATTACAATGTCCAATTTAGGTCCAGTTTCTGTCTAGTGTGTAATATATTTATGTTGGTCTGTCCGTCCGAACTTGGTTTTTCCCAAAATTACACTTGGTTTTAGACGAAACTACAAAAAAACTACACAAATTTTCCCCCAATTACTTATACGATTTCTATGCTAAGTTATTTTTAGCTTCTACCCTCCCCTGATTGCCCCTTGTCCACATGCAGTTTGTTTTTCTGCGTTTGGCTCAAGGACGCGTCAAAAGTGAATTTTGTGAGAAGTATGCACAAATAACTGTCATCTGGTCTGTATTGAACAATACAGTCTTTCGTCAATATCTTCCGTGTTATCTGTCCGTCTGTGTAATTAAAAGTATTTTATTTCTCAGGGAAAGATGGGCTATCAAACTAGCTAGTTTTTATTCTCCTAAACTTATTATTAAGAAAAAACCTACTTTTTTTTAAGGTTAGTTTTGAAATTTGTTTTTGTACCTTCGTTCACGGCGTTTGCCGCTATATTCAAACTAAAACGACTAATTACCGTAGAACGTCCAAGATACGTCTGTTTCTGACAAGAGCTAAGGTCGTTTTTGTCCAATTCCTTACATTGTGTCAACTAGTGGCGTAATTTTTTCCTTTAAAACTACAAATTGCGTCTTCTAGCCTTTAGATTTAAACACGTATTCAGACCGCCACATTTTTTTTTCCTTTTATCTCCGTTTCTACCCCGTCTAAAAAGATAGGCCGTTAGTCTGCATGTTATAACTAGTTAGTTTTCAATGGCGCTAGAAAACGCTGGCGTGGGCGAGAATGTATCAGTGTATCTTACCAATATTTTTATCCCTACATGTTATTTTACCTGTTATCTTTATAAATGGAGGAATTTTAACGTTGCATCACTGTAATTTCACCACAATCTCCATAAAATGAGGTAACACTTTATACAAGTTTTCATATTCCTCTCCCTAATGTCTGCAACGCCTCTGCCATTCTCAATGAGCTTTTTCCATACAATGTGATAGGTG
>JAMPIV010014328.1:50000-57283 GCA_024509875.1 Oreohelix idahoensis
CCTTCAAATGAAAGAAATTGATCTTGTACCAGCTGCATTTGTTCATTATGTTTTATGTAAATAAACTATGTTATTTGACTCGGCTGAATTATGCAGATTTTGTCAAGTTGAGTTCAAAGTTCCAGTTCTGTTATTTAGTACACCACTATAGCACACAATAACAACTATCGAAAGACGAACGAACCTGTTATACATCTACAAGAATAAACATCTCTAGCGGACGGCTAGTAAACTAACTTGTCAGATAATAAGAAGCAATACTGTACCTGCAAACTGTCACACAGTATTTATACAGAAGTGACCCGATCATTAACGACTTACCCACGGACACATAATCAGTAAATAGCGCGGTCACATATCTTTCTTTTTCTAAGCTCCGCCCATGAATTGTGTTCTCCATTCTCGAAGATTCATAGTAAATACATATGTATCGTCGCTTCTTCGCTCTATATAGAGCATTGGTCCGACACAGAAATAGGAATCATGGGCTCAAAAGTGGGCCCAGAAACATGAAGAACAACAAAGCCAACAACTAAAACTTTTTAAAAAAAATACAATTTTGCAGCGTTTTGGCGAGGCGCGTCCCGTTCAACCAATTCAGTTATATATTAGGGTTCATGGCCAACAAAACAGCTAAGAATTTACATGCTTCATAAATGGGTGCTTGTATCGAACATAAGAATTGAAATGGTACGACAATGTGTAACTGATGACATGAACCAGACAAGTCCCAGTGGAACTAACAGATGAGAAGACGTCGCTAGTGAAAACCTGTTGACAGCATTACGAGGTAGCCTTTGTTCTAGATTCTCCAGGATAGGAGAAGCAGAAGTATGTCGAAAACACACACCCAGACGAGAACAATAGGCAGAAGTGAAAATGACGAGAAAGCCATGGGACGACGTAGAGATGATGGCACGCGACCGGTGGCATTGTTATACGCTTATGTAAAGCCTGTGATCCTTGGGGAGCCGAAGGGTAATCATTGAATGAATAGGTCTTGAAGCCACCGCTGCGTACGGCCCCACTTGAGGAGCCGAAGTGTAATCATTGAATGAATAGATCTTGAAGCCACCACTGCATACGGGCCCCACTTGAGGAAGCCACTGTCAAAACACACGCAAGTACATCGGTGGGTTCAGCAGCATTTAGTTATAAGTGATGAAGTTGACGGCCTCATGCACATCCTGGTATTCGTCAACCTTTTACGACATGCTTGAGGGAGCAGTAGTTCAAATTGTCCTCTGTCTCTTCAGGTCGAGATCCCCCCCCCCCCTTTTTTTCCCCGCCCCGTCCCCGAGAACACCACGAAGCCGGAACATTTATGTACGTATTTAAAATTGTTCCTAACAACTTTTGTTATTATTATATCTAAACACCATCGTATGTTATTAGTGCCTTTATTTTTCTAATCTAGATTATCCATAGTAATATAAGTCATGATCATTGAACGGTGGAAAAAAAATTGTAATTACATTTCGAAAAAAAAAATTGCTGGAAACAATTGTCAGGAAAATGAGTTTACTGAAGCGAGTTTAAAAAAAAAAAAATAGGAACTTTAACCAGGTAGGAAGATCAAACATAAAAATGCACATACGTTGGATCTACAGAAAAATTATACAGGACACCAAATTTAAATGCATAGGCAATATTTTCATAGGGTATTCAAATAGAGAAATAATGAAAAAAAAAAGTATTAAAGAACAAATGCTGTCAATAACACGGAAGTAACTAAGGAAAAATGTAACCGTCAGTACTTAAAACCACGGTCACGTGCAGTTTCCCGGGGGGTCTCTGAAGAGTCAAAGAAAGAATAGGTTTGCTGCATCCTCAAGGCGACACATAATAAGTTGTGCACTGGGTTAGCAACCTCATCATGTAAAACAGATTGGCACTGAAACCACAGTTTCAAGAGCATGTGAATGCTTGGTGGGGGGGGGGGGGGGGGGGGTACTGCAGGGGTGGTTTCGTGCTCCGTATGGAGCGCCAAGGAAAATTATGATGGTGAGATGATCAGTCATAACCCAGAGATAAATAGTAAGCACAGCGTACAGGCAGCACACAAATTTACAACGGACAACATTCAAGTTAAGGTAGTCATCATCATTGATAACGCAGGTAGCATAATCTTCTTCATCATTCACTCTCAGATAACCAATTGCTTCAACAAATGCATCAACAAGTGCACAATCCAGTAGATACCAGCCCATTGCAACATACTTAATAATAATAGTTGCCCATCGCAAGCGAAGATGGCGACAGCTTCAGACTTGAGTTGTGACACATCTGTGCCGTGATCTCATGTGACTAATTAATCCTATTTTGGCCCTACAGGCCCTGCCACATACGGGGCACACATGGTTAGAGTCGATAGTAGTGTTGCTGTGCATTCTGGCCTTTCTTGCAGCACGCTTGCCTTCTGCCTTATCAGCTAAATTCTGTTCTGCAATGCGAGCACCTTGAGTAATGTTAGTCCGCCAGGCACAGCGATCCTACTTAACAATGAAGAGGCAGACAAACTTGCTAACGAAGGAGGAGCGCTTGTGACAGGGCGCACCAATTTACCCTTTCTCGTGTGACGGGAGCACGAGGTTTGCCCTCTAAGTATGTACCCGTTTTACATACTGGGTAAAGTTTATTTTATATTTTTATCTTTTCTCTTTTTCCTTTTAATAAGTATTTCTGAAGAGTCATAAAACGAGAGTACTGGTTTGGTTCACCAGAGGTAGAAATTCTCTTCGATATTTTACGGGACCCAGGTTTTTATTTGATTCGGTTTCCTTGGACTTTGTGTGACATATAATGTAGTACTCTTTCATCAGAGATCATCCAAACTGAATGCAGAACTAATCCATGATAGAAGTTCCAACAATAACTTTATTTTACAAGTCTTCCAATTTTCACAGACGATTTGAACATATAATTATAGTGTCGGTTGCAGATTAAAATGTCCTACTCTATTATATTACGTTGGAAACTGGTACCAAAGAGTATTTGGTATTATTCCAGTTTCGTATGTAGCTGTTGTGTAATGCAGAATGTCATCGTCAAAACCAACTAAGAAGCTGGTGTATTTTGAACGATGGGAGAGTGGAAGACAATTAGGGAGCTAATCTCCAAAATAAATATGTTCCAAAAAACTATTCTAACAATGTTCGATCTTAAACACAAATGGCTGTTTGTCATTGACATATATCAAATCGAGCGAATTCATAATATATCAAATCGAGCGAATTCATAATATATCACATCGAGCGAATTCATACCATTTCTGCGTCAAAGCAAGAAATACACTGTCCATTGTCAGGGGATAAAATAGCTTGAGTCTATCTGAGTCTACTTCAACATCGGTCTGTCTCAATATCACGACCATCTCGTTGCAAGGTCAGTAGCTAAAGACTTCTAAACATTCGTCTTCATAACGGATGTCCCTTAGTCCAATGAATATATTGGCTAAAACCACTGGTTACAATTATTTGTGCACCATTTATGTATATGTCATCGATACTACACTAGTAACGTTAACGTCATCTTGTCGTCATTTCCTATAACTGTCTTTGGTGTCTATGTTAAGTTTCTTTTGTTTTATAGGTTAATTATGAATTACGTCATCAGTCTCTGTTGTCTCTTATGTTAGATAGAATTGAGGGTATCTTTTATATAATGACGTCATCAATCCGTTCACACGCTACAATAAAATGATGTAGGGACATCTTATGAAATGGCAAATACAACTATAAAGGCCACATTCAAGTCCAAATGGGAAAGAGAACACATAAGCCATTTTAAAAAAGCGATGCATATCATCAGCTTTCTAGGCGAGACCAGGTCACCATTTTTCCGCTGCGCACTGCACTCAACAGATTGAGATACCATCTATACCACAAGTACAACACTGCACACAACAGATTGAGATACCATCTATACCACAAGTACAACACTGCACACAACAGATTGAGATACCATCTATACCACAAGTACAACACTGGACACAACAGATTGAGATACCATCTATACCACAAGTACAGAATTGGTGCAACAGATCTCTGCATATGCGGCACCAGCCCGATGACAGCCGAACACCTGCTGCAGTCTGCCCAACATACAGCAATGAACGGAGTAGCATATGGCAACAACCCACTTCTGTCAACGAAAAACTGTTTAGAGATGCAAGGAACTTTGCGTTTACTACAGCCTTTATTAGAGTCATTAATGTAGAAGTCTGAGGACGAGAGAGGAAGATGAAGAAGAAAATTATCATTTGTGTCTCTCTTAAAAGTTGGCGGTCCATCTCTAGCTTCATTCGTCAGTTTCTTCCTCAACTAGGCTCGAGAAATCCGTGCTGTCACTGTCTTCCTCTCATGGATTTAAAGACATGACATATCCAGCCTTGGGGATCAGTTTTAAAACTTGGCAATCCAGTCTTGGGGATTATTTTTAAGACAGGATTATTCAGTCTTGTGGATTATTTTTAAGACATGACTATCAGTGTTGGTCATTATTTTTAAGACATGATTATTCATCTTTGGGATCATTTTTAAAACATGACTATTACAGTCTTGGGGATTTTTTAAAGACATGACTATTTCAGTTGTTGGTCATTATTTTTATAAAACATGACTATTCAGTGTTGGTCATTATTTATATAAGACATGATTATATCAGTCTTGGGGATTATTTTTTTAAGACAGGATTATTCAGTCTTGGGATTATATTTTAAGAAGACATGACTATTCAGTGTTGGTCATTATTTTTAAGACATGATTATTCAGTCTTGGGTATATTTTTAAGGACATGACTAATTCAGTCTTGGGATTATTTTTTAAGAGCATGATTATTTTAACCAACGGGTCTTTACTTTTTTAAAAAAGAAGTCCTTTCGTGAAGGTTTTTTTTTTTTAAATGAACCGATTCATCCCTGGCGGAACCGATAATCGCAATCCACGAAAGATATTAATTATTTGTTTGTAACAAACAACTATTTCGGACCCAGGGGAATTTTTTTTTTTTAAGGCTGTTAAATCCACGGGGTGATTTAAAAAAAAATAATAAAAAGACAAATTGACCGATTATTCAGCGGGATTATTTCAAAAAGAAAACCTCATTAATGGGAAGTTATCTGTTGTTCTAATAATTGTTAGCACGTTGGGTGGTATTCCGTAGGCTTTGTAAGGCGTATGCGGCTTTTAGCTTCTCACTTCTTGCGATCGCATCTTTGATGATTACACCGTCAGACGAGTTCTCATGATGAATTCGACTGTTGTTTGAAGTTCCTCTTTAACTCCATATAGCTTTGAGTTTAGTGTTGAGTCATTGGGCCAGTATATCTTTCATAACTGGTCATACAGAGGACAGTCCCTGTAGAACCTGCTCAGGCATTATTGTTTCCGTTTAGACTCCCACAATGTGCACAGTGGTGAAAGCAGGACAATCCGTAGCTTAGTGCATGGTGTTTTATTCAAGTTTGTTATATGCCCTGTCCTGAGTCGAAAAATAGTTGTCTGTCCCCCCTGCCGGTCCGAGAGTGTGATAGTCGTCTTTGTGGTTTGGTTTCTGTTCTCTTCTGAATAGTCTGGATAGCTCTCTTTTTCTCAAAGTATGTGACTTCATTATCTTCTTGTTCACATTCTCCTCCCTTTTTTGCAAGTTTATCTGCCTTTTCATTTCCGGGTACACCACAATGAGATGGTACCCACTGAAGTATGGTTCTCTTTTTGGCAGCTACCTTGTTTAGTTCATTTCTCAGATGCGGGAGTTACCACCCTTGAGAGCTTGCAGGACAGACAGTGCATCTGTGAGGATGACTACCTGGTGGCAGTCAGAGTTGGTGTTATAAATCATATTTGCAGCTTGCTCTAGAGCTTGAACCTCAGCTGTATAGTTGGAACAGAATTTACCAGTGGGAATGTGCCTAGTCTCATAGTGGTTGTCAGGATATGAGATAAAGATACCGGCACCTCCATTCCTAACAGCATTAGTTGCTGATCCATCTGTAAAGGCATGTATCCATGATTGATCGGGATAGCTTTCTTGGATCATACTCAATGTAGCAGTTCGTTTTTGCAGATCATTATACTCACATCCACTTGTGAGACCACTGACTGTTGTATTAATTTGGAGGGCACTGCTGGCCTGCTCCCATGGTACAGGGTATAGGGTGGGCTTCAGTGGTGTTGTCTTCATGGATAGGTCTTCTTGATGCTGTCTATAAGTCTTTTCCCCCGATGCACAAAGCTGCTACGCTTTAGACGTCCCAATGCCAGATCATCTAGTCTTGCCTTCATTGGGTGCATTGGCATACTGTTGTACTTTTCCATCTGGATCATGGTTTTTGTGTCTCTTCTATGGGACAATGTCTGTAATCCAGCAACCTTCTGCATCCTCTGTTATTGGTGTATATTTTTCATGGCTCCTGTAATGAGCCTGAGAGCTTGATTTTGCACCTTGTCCAAAGACTGCAGATGTGAGTTAGCAGCTGATGACCATGCTGCCGAGCTAAACTCTAAGTGTGGTCTTATTACTCCATTATAAATCTTCTTTAGATTTCGTTCATTTGCTCCCCACAGTTGCTAATATTCTTGGACCAATATGCTAATGAAGCCTTTTCTGAGTAGGTGGGGTAGCTTTCTTCCTAGTCGTCTTCGGGCCTTTCCTTGACATAAATGCATTTTGTGTTTTTCAATATGCCTTCCTCCTTAAATATTATACTTCCTGTCCCCCCCCCCCCCCACCCCACTCCCACCGGAGTGATGTTTATCAGTTATGTTGTTAAAGTTTCTTCACATGCCCAGAGCGTTAAACACTTTCATGTAACGAGCATCGAGTGTTACAGTTGTTCCCACCACGGGTTTTAATAACAGGTTCCAGTCTCGAGTTTTACTGGTGTTTTCACAGCCTCAGGTTTTACATGTGTTCCCAGCCGCGAGTTTTAAGTGTGTTCCCCACCCTCGAGTTTTACAGGTGTTCCCAGCCGCAAGTTTTTCCGGTGTTTCCCTGCCTCCAGTTTTACTGGTGTTCCCACCTCGAGTTTACATGTGTTCCCAGCTTGCGAGTTTTAACCGGTGTTTCGTGCCTCGACCTTACCAGTGTTCCCAGCCGCGTGTTTTACCGGTGTTCAAGCCGCAAGTTTTATCGGAGTTCCACCCTCGAGTTTTACAGGTGTTCCCCAGCCTCGAGTATAACGGTTTGTTACCACTTTCAGATTTTTTCAGTTTTTTCCCTTCCCCGCCTCGAGTGTTTACAGTGATTCCGAACCTCCTGACCAGAATCTATATTCCACCTAC